>PVKA01041180.1:0-18253 GCA_004027165.1 Ctenomys sociabilis | reverse complement strand
CTTTGACCTTTGGTGTAGAGCTTTGGTGCAGCTATAACCTTAGCTTGTTATGAGATTCGGGTGCCAGTCTAATAAGTTTGAGATTTTCCAGGTATGCCTATCCTGGGTCTAGCTGTTGTGTTCAATTCCTTTTTTGCTGCAGCTCCTTTGGTTCCGCTATGTTGGTTCCTGGGGTCAGCCCTCCTGTGTCAGGCAGGGCATTCCCCAGGTGGGTGGGCCTGGGCTTTGGTGGGTTTTCTGGGCTCACAAAAGGATAGTGGGTGATCTTATTCACTGAGTAGGCTGTACTGAGCCGGCCAGCTTGTGCTGGGTCCGGGTCTACAGGCCATAACCGAAGAAGGCTGGGAAAGGTCCCTCTGGTGCAGTGGGCCTGGAGCCCTCACTCATGGGCCAGGCTGTGCTGGGTTTCAGTCCGTAGCGTGGGAGCATGGATTTCTGAGAAATGTCCCTCCAGTGTGGCAGGCTAGGAGTTCTCACTCCAGGCTGACCTGCACTGGGTCTGGGGCTGTGGGGTGGGACCAGTAATCACCTGGAAGTGTTTCTCTGGCACAGTGTGCCTGGAGCTGTCACCCGGCCACGGGAGGTGACGGGCAGCTTAATCCCTGGGAAATGTATCTCAGGCACGACAGGCCTGAGGTTCTGCACTCACTGACCTTTGATGCCCAGAGAATCGGGGAAATTCCCACTCAATCAGTGGGCTTTAGGTCAGGGCATCCGGGGAGGTGTTGGTGAGTGGGTCCTGAGGTTTCAGACCAGTCACTGGCTTGGAGGGGTTGGGGACAGGGATCCGTGAAGCGCGTGTGGGAAGAAGCCAAAGGCTCTCCCTCAGACTCACCACATTCTCATTGATCTGGGAAGCCTGGTGAGTCCTGTAAATTCGCTCTCGCTGGGAGAGCTTGGTGTGGGATCCAGGAGGCCGCTGGACTCAGCCACTGTCTCTGGCAGGTCTCAGGGGCTGGTCGGGCGTGAGCAGGATGGAGCAGGATGGCGGAGTCGGCCGCGCTGTCTCTGGCCGGTCTCAGGGGCTGGACCTGAACTTTTTTTTCTTTTTTTTTTGCAGATCCAGGGATTGAACTCAGGCCCTTGTACTTGCCAGGGAAGTGCTTATTCCACTGAGCCATCTCCCCTACCCTGATCAGTTTTCTAAAGGCATCTTTATGTCTCATCATTTATTAAAAATTTAGTAAATGTCTATTAGATATCAACTGTTGTACCACAGAGTGGTATGGATTTTTGGTTAAGAAAATCATTGTAGGGGGAATATACAAATTTATGTAAATTTCCTTATAAATAATCACAGTCAAGAGTCACTTAACAATGGGAATATGTCCTGAGAAATGCAGTACTAATTTAAATGTTTTTTCATTACATAAATACCATAGAATATGGCACAAACCTAGATGGTATGGCCAGCTGTACAACTAGGCCACATGATGTGTGCATGTGGGTATAGTATAACCTATTTCTCCTAGAGATAGGATGAAGAAAAACACATGTGCTTAAACCAAGCCCAAGTAAAAATATTCACTTCACTGATACAATAAACAGGAGATGCATAAGGCTTATTCTGGTCAACATGGCAGACTGTTTTATAATAAACATTTTTTACTTGTAAATTACAGAACCTTTTTTAAAATAAAAATATAAATATATCTAAATACAAAAACTTTTAATAAGGTATTTTGTTTTAGGGTTTCTGTGTGTGTGTGTGTGTGTGTGTGTGTGTGTGTGTGTGTGTGTGTGCAGGGTCTCACTGCACAGCTCGGAATCATAGTGATTCTCCTGATTTCTGCCTCCCTAGTGCTGGGATTACAGGCATGCACCACTGTGCCCAGACTCCAGTGCCAGCTCAGCATGCCCAGATGCAGGTCTAGCACAGCATGTGTTGGCAGGGATCAAACCCTGGGCCCTGTGCTTACCTGAGCAAGAGCTTAGTATGCTGAGATAATTCACTGGCCATATTAAGCTATAACATTAAGTTAAAAACAGTCATTCATTACCATTGTCAAATATTATGTACTGTATATAATTGCATATGAAATACTTTCATACTACTAGCATCACAGTAGGTTTAGCATTACTAAAACACATGGGAAATGTGTTGTACTACACTGTTATTGTGAGTACTACATCACTAGGTGATAGGAATTTTTAGTCCCATTAAAGTCTTACGGGACCATCATATATATGTGACCCTCTGCTGTCTGCAACTTCATCATGTGTGGTGTGATTGTATATAACTATCATGGTATAAAACACAATAATTAAACACTGCAGTGCAGTGTGGTAGGAGAAGGGATTGAAATAGGAGTAGCAGGTAAATAGGAAATGTAGGAAGAAGGGGATACCCTAAGAAGAGAAAGTTCGGGAGAGATAGTAAAGGAAGAGGGTCTGGAGAGCTGACGTATAGTCAGAAAGATTGGGAGAGTATGTGGGCAACCTACCAAGCAATGTGAGAGCTAGAGTACAAACTCTGTAGAGAAGGCTAGAGATGCTGATAAAATTAGGCAGGCAACCTTGTTATCGCAGATCAAGCAGTTTCAAAAACATTATTTAGGTATTTCTAACTGTTCTTCAGTAAAAGTTCATTAAAATAAGGAAAAAGAGTATTTCCAGGCATTCTAATTTGATTAAATTAAAGTTATATTACCAAAGCAATTACATTTTATAATTTGCTCATGGGAAAATAAATGAGAAATAAAATAAAATGCTATTGGTCATTTTCTTTCTATTTTTCTGCACCATTGCTTTCTACAAGTGCAGTGCTTGAGGTCAGTCAATTCAAAAGTTTGAATAGCCCTGTTTGTAGCAAACACTTCAAACTCCTTTTTGTGCCCTGAGAAAGACTCATTTTCCTGAAAATGAATAAAATAAGGTTTATAAAGGACATCTATGCATCTCCCAAAGTTTGAAACCAATGCTGAGGATAGATGTGGTGATTTATATTTGTAGTTGCAGCTACTATGGAGATGAGGTATTAGGATTGCTTTAGTCCACAAGCTCAAGACCAGCCTGACCGACATCACAAGACCCCACCTCCAAGACAGGCAAGATTGTGTACACCTGCAGTCACAGTACTCTGATAGGCTGAGGCAGATGGATCACAAGTTTGAGTCTGGCTAAGTTTGTGACTTAGTGAAAACATGTCTCTAAAAACAAAAATTAAAAAACAACTGGTGATTGTAGCTCAGTAAGAAGGTGCTGAGTTCACTCTTCATTACAGAGGGGAAAACAATCAGAGGGAAAATCAAAGTTAAGGAGCACTTTCCTTATAATTTTCTTTCAATAAACAAAGTGAAAAATATTCTATTCCAATACCATGATTGAATTTTTGTAGTGGAAAACAAATTTTTAAAGAATAAACATTGTGATCAATCAGGCTACAATTTTGCCCCCAATTTGATATGCAACTCAGCTCTTCCCAAAAACATTTTAAAAGTTTGAGATTGTCAAGATGAGGCATGAACTACTTTTATTTACATTAATGGGATGGAATTTGCACTTATTGCTTGAAGGGAATATTTACACATTTTAAGTTGGCCAAAGAAAGGAAATCATTTTATTTTCCATTAAGCTTGTTTGTGGAAAATAACAAATTCTTGGCCTCAAAACTGCTTTTCATTTCCACCAACAAACCTCACCCTTGCCAAATTGTTTTACAATAATTACAGCTTTTCAAATGGTTTTTCAACAACACTCAATGATCCATTTTCCCGTGAGTAGTCATTCATATTACAATAGTTGAAAAACAATGTTAGTTTGGATGGGTCTAAATGCAAACAACTCTGTGGTATAGAAATGAAATTAATTTTATTTCATCCACTGAAAGCATACTGCCATCTTTCTAAAGTTTCCACATGTAGGTTTCAAATACATTGGATTGGGACTAATATAAATATGTGTCCTGTTTTCTGATAAAATGTTCAAAATTAACTTCTAACAGTACTACTGCAGGTAACATGTACCTGAAACTGTCACTACTCATCAACCTTCCCTTGACACTCACTCTTCCCAACTTGTGGTCAGCTTCTGATGGCATGTGGTAGTGACTTTAAGCCTGAGGCCCTTTCTGAGCTGTAAAAAGATATTCAGTTCTAACTTAGAGCCAAAAGATGATCTGGGAAGTTTCTGAACAAGGGAATGATGAAGGAGAGATAAGATCCAAAAAGTAACTCACAAGATAACATGCTCATTTTCTGTGATAGTCACAATAGGGGTAAAATATTTGACACATACTACTTAAAGGAGGACAGGAATTTTTAGTTCATGTTTTCCACAGTCGAGTTGTTCCAATGATCCAAGGAGATGATGGTCGAAAATATGGTGTATATGGCAGTATGCTTCCTCATTTCTAATAGTGGACAGGAAGCAGACAGGTGGTGCCAGGGACAACATTTACCCATTGAAAGCCTTCCCCAGTTATTTCCTCCAACTGAGATTCACCTCTGAGGACTTTCTTCACTTTCTAATATTGTTATCAGGAAGAGACCAAAAATGCATGACTTTTTGGAAGACATTTCAATCTTATACTCATATCATTAGCCCATGCTGAATTGACCTAACTCTTGTGTTTCTTTCACGTCTCACAGAATTAAATTAGTACCTACTTTCACATCCCTGTTTCAAATTCTTTATCAGCGGAAACCCACCTAAGGCAAATGTATTTTCTTAATAAACTTTGCCCTGTTATATTATCTCCAAAGTGACATTTAAATTTTCACAAATGTTAATCTCAAAGAAATTAAATCACAAAGTCTTTTGTGATGCTAGTGATGTATGCTAGATCATGGGGATAAAACAATGAGCAACATATTCAACCATTGCCCTTACCTAAGGATACTTTTGACTCAGTGGCAATGAAACCTCTATTTCCCCTCTGAACATTTCACAAGGGTGGTGAAAAGGTCTGTTCTTTTAACCCTCAGGAAATCTACCTTAAGGTTTCATAAAGCCCTTCCTTGAATGACCCTAGAACCTGGGCTAATAATATACTTGTTTGTTAACACCTGTGTTTAGTATCACAAACTCTGATAAAAATCTAATAAAATTTGACAGCCTTGGTGTAAATTTGGTCTTATTCACTATCTATCACTATCACTGTTCACATTGTATTTTTTACATTAAAAAAATTTAAAGAGAATGGACAATGTTAAGAAAACATTAGAAATGATGCAGAATTTCATTAAACAATGATAGGAATTCGACAATATCTGTCATATTGTGTATTGTTCTCTTCAAGCTAGTTGTTCAGGATACCAGATATAAGCATTTAAAATTGGTCAAGAAATTAAAAACATTTAAGCATTAACTCTTCCTTTCAATAGACCAGAAAAAATCAGCAGTACATTTGCCCCAGTTACCTTAATGTATCTACATCTACATTTTTCCATTTCTTCTTTCTCTTCTCCTCATCTAAGTTATTCCTTCTCCTTGAGCAGTTTTTCCCCTCTCACAGTGTTTCTTGTATCTTTTGGATGTTTTTACAGTGTTTTTAAGTTTATCTCTACTCAAAGATGACATTAGCAACACTAACAGAGTCACAATACAATATGTATTTACTGTTTACAATTTATAGCATAGCATTTTTCCTGTGAAAAAGTACAAAACCTAAGTGAACAAAGAAGTACTGCCATTTGGGATTTATCATGTGAGATGCCACAGCAAAATGAAGTGAGGATTCACTGTGCATCTTCTCTTTCCAAAAGAACTTGAAGAGAAAAAGAAATATTCCCTGACAGTATCTCAGCTCATGGAAGAAGAGGAGATAGCAAAGAGGTAAAGAAAAACTGAGAAAACATAGTTTGTATAGTTCAGCAGACTAAGTGCTCACTTAGGTAAGTGTAAGGGCCAGGGTTTGATCCCTGGCACCACGTACTGTACCAGTGCTACATCTGGATGTCCTGAGCTTGCGATGGAGTCCGGACATGGTGGTGTATGCCTGTAATCCCAGCACTAGGGAGGCAGAAATCAGGAGGATTACCTTGCATCCAAGTAGCATAGTGAGGCCCTGAACAAAAAAAAAATGCATTTTATGATGTACAGAAAATCCAATATGAAAGGGAATTAATTTGTCTGATATTGGAGTAAAATAACTTGCTTAGTCAGAGAGGAAGAGGTACACAGACTTGAAATCAAAAAGTTGATGAAAAATTGCAGGCTGTACAGCAACACATCAATGAAAAAATAAACAATAAATGCACTGAAATTTTGCAAGACAGTAATAAAGAATCACAAATCACAGATGATCCAGCCTATACTGGCTACTAACTTAGAATCCCAGCAAAATGACCTGTAACTTGAGTTACCAGAGACAGAGCACGAAAAGCAGAAACTGAGCAAGGATATTGTTAGATTGCAAAAAAATCTTACAAACATTAAGGAGGGAGCATCAGCAAGAATTAGATATACCAAAGAAAGAATATAAGTAAGAAATGCTGGATACAATCAAACCGGAGCAGGAAGATATTGGGTTAAAGCACAATTGCACATATCCAGCTGGCACAGGAAAAAAAAAAAGAAAGAAACAGGAGCTAGAGCTGACCAAAAAAGAAACTATCATGAAAGCCCAGGAGTTGGCCACTGAACTTTTAGAAAGGCATCAAGAAGAGACAAATCAAAGACCAGCCAAATAGCTCACTGATTAAAGCATCTGCCAGCAGGCAGAGGGCCATGGGGTTTGATCCCCGGACCTGCTGTGCTGGCCCCGCCCCCGGGGTGCACTGAGATGGAGTTTGAGATTGGGTGTGGTGGCGCGTGCCACCCAACTCTTGGGAGTCTGTAGACAGGAGAATCACTACCGGTCTTATCTAGTAGTCAGACTGTGAAGACAAACACCTTGTAAACCCACACATTGTCATATATGTGTATGTATATAATATATATATGTATATATATATACATATATATATATATTATGAGACAGATTAGTTACATGAAAAATTGCAGAGAAGGATGACAATCTACAAAAGCAGTCATAAAACATGGAGAAATTCTTAATGATCCTGAAGAAGAAATGATAGCAAAAGTAATAGATCTGCAAACTCAACTTGAGGAACTGCAAAAGAAATAAAGCAAAAGCTACATTCCTGCAGGAGGAGAATGCTGACAATGTTACTGTAACAATTATGGAGCTACAGACACAAGTAACACAAAAGGCAACTGTAATCAGTGATTCAAAGTTGAAAGTTTTCCCAATTTAGAAAACCCTTAAAGGAATATGATAAGAATATGTTTGCAGTGAATGTAGCAAAACTTTATAAAGGTGCCATTGGTAGCATGCTGATGTCTAGATCTTTGGAAAACCAACCTTGAAGGAAGATTCCAACCTTGAAAAGTTAAAAAAAGTGCAGTATGTGATAGATCTTGAGACCAAGAGCACAGCAAAAGCTATAACCACTGTACTAAAGTTACCTTTTTTATTTTATTTATTCTTTCAGGTTTTACACTAGGGATACAATGCAATATTTATACATGCAGGGCTGATTTATTTCATTTATGAGCATGATGTCTACATCTATTTACCTATAAAAGCTTCAATTTATCTTTTTTTATAGATGAGTAACATTCTATTGCTTAAAAGTTCCACATCACTTTTACCCATTCCTCAATTGAAGCATTTGGGTTGTTTCTAAGATTTAGCTGATAAATTATGCTGTTACAAACAGGACTGTACACATACCACTGTGGTATGATGATTTTAGTTCTTTTGGAAAAATAACTAGGAGAAGTACACTGAACCATGTCTGCATTCCTATATACATTCCACTTGTTCATGGTATAGCTTTTATCAGATTGAAAGTAAAAATCATCTATTTTGATTCTAAGAATTTTTTATCATGAATGAATGTTGGAACTTGTCAAAATCTTTTTCTACATCTATTCAGATGATCATATGATTCTTCTGTCTTCAAATCTGTTCACATGGTGTAGTATATTTATTGGTATGTATATGCTGTAGCATTCCTGGGATAACTCCCACTTGGTCATGGTATACAATATTCTTGATAGTTGCTGTATCCTGTTTGCTAGTAATTTATTGAAGATTTCTGCATCTGTGTTCATGAAGAAGATTGGTCTGTTTTTCTCTTTTTTAGTTAGGTCTTTTACTGGTTTTGGTACCAAGGTTATACTTGCCTCCAGAAATGGATTAGAGAGTATTGCTTCCTTTTCCATTTCATTGAAGAGTTGAGGAACTGGGATTAAATTTAACTTTCTAGTATAATTCACCTGTGAATCCATCAGGATGGGGCTTTTTTGCCGGTAAGCTTTTAATTACAGTTTCAATTTTATTGTCTGATATTTAAGTATTCAGAAATTTTCTATCTTCTTGATTCATCTTTGATAATTCATATATATCTAGGAATCTTCATCTAATCAGTGCTTTCCAGTCTGTAAGAGTAAAGATTTTCAAAGTAGATATTGATCATTTTCTTGATTTTTATAGGAGTTATAGTGATTTTAGACTTTTCATTTCTTATTGCATGAATTTGAATTATTTGAATTTACACTATCCCTTTTTAAATAAGGTTATCTGATGGGTTACAATTGTCTTTATTTTTTCAAAGAAATACCTCTTAATTCACTAATACTTTGGTTGTTTTCTCAGTATCCATTACATTAATTTTATTTTGATATTTATAATTTCTTGTCATGTTTGGGCTTGGGCTTGACTTTCTCTTATTTTTCCAGAAGTCAGAGATGAAGCATAAAATTTTTTGATTTGTGCTCCTTCTATAATCCTGACATTCATTAATATAAATTTGCCTTTTGGAGCTGCTTTCATTGCATCCAAAACTTTCTAATAAGTTGTATCTGCATTTTTGTTTGATTGAAAATATTGTTTAATTTCTTTTTAAAATTCATCTGTGATCTATTGTTTATTGAGGAGAGTGTTAATTTCCATGTTTATGTAGTTATTGCAATTTCCTTTTGTCAATAATTTCCAGTTTCATTGCACTATGTCAAATAATATGCATAGAATAGCTTCAATTCCCCTGCATTTACTGAAGCATGTTGTAAAGGCTAGTACCTGGTGTACTTTAGAGAGCATCCATGTGCAAATGAGAAGAATGTGCATTCTGATGTTATTGGGTAGAACTCTGTAAAAATCTACTAAATGCATTACTTCACAAGTTTGGTTTAAGTCTATTATTTCTTTGCTGACTTTTTGCCTAAATGAGGTATTCAAATCCCCCATTGCATTTTTTTATTGCTTGCTTGATTTTTCATGTTTGTTAAATTTTGAAGAAATTCATGACCACCAAAACAACCCTACAAAGATTACTGAAAGATAATCTAGATACAGATTAATATTAGGGCCAGCGAGGCAGCTCAGCCAACTAAGCACATGCTTATTCAAGTTCAGGGACTAGGGTTCAATCTCTGGTACTGCATGCCTCACCAGTCCCACTCCTAGGAACACTAGGCTGGCTACTGAATCCAGGTGTGTTGGCGCACACCTGTAATCTAAGTGCTGGGAAGGCTGAAAATAGGAGGATCACTGTGAGTCCTGTGTAGTGAGACACTGTACAAAATACATAAATAATAAAAAAGAAATTTTTATTAACCACAACTACAACAATAGAAAGGAACCACCAAGGAGAACAAGCTATTAAACAGAGGGGTAAAGTATGAAACCAACAGCTCAGTATATAGCTTGGTGCTTCTGTTTTTGGTTCATATTTATTTATGATTGTTATCACTTCCGCTTGTAGTCTTCTCCTAACATATATGTAGTGACTTTATCACTTTTGATCATTCTTGGTTTGAAGTTCAAATACTCTTTTTTTATGTCTATGAAGAGTGTTGCTACCACTTCTTTTATGGGTTCTGGTCACATGAAGTATTTATTGTTTTCCATCCTTTGACTTTCTATGGGTTTCCTTTTCAGTTAAATGTATTTCTTGTATACAACATATTGTTGAATTTTTTTTGTTGATCGATACTGCCAGTCTGCTTCTTTTAACTGGTGAATTGAGGTCATTTATACTGACAGTTATAACTGATATAGATTGGCTTCCCTTTGTCATGTTATTTTACTGCTGTTGGTTCCCTAATTTCCCTCTCTGCTTGATCTGCTTGGTTGTTCCTTTCTATTGTTCTTGTACTTGAGATCAATTTCAGTCTCTGTAGAATGTCTTGCAATAGTCTTTGTAGGTTGTTTTGGTGGTCATGAATTTCTAAAATTGTTTGTTGTTATGGAAATGTCTTATTTCTCCATTAATTTTGAAAGGTAGTTTTTCAGGTTTCATCAACACTGGTTGAAAGTTTGGTTTTTTTCCCTCTTTCAGGAACTGAAATATTTGACTCTAAGCTCTTCTTGACTTGAGAGTTTTACAAAATCTGAGATGATTGTGAAAGACTTTATATTAGAAGTTATCTATTTCTTTTTTTCTAATAGCTTTTAATATTCTGTTTATTTGCTAAATTTATGGGGCATTGATTATTATGAGTCTTGGTATAGATTTATTTTGGTTCTGGCTATTTGGAGTTTTATATGCCTCACTTACTGTTTTTTTCGCATATATGGCAAATTTTATGCTACTATTTCTGCAAATAGTCTTTTATAAGTCTTTTGTGCTGAGCCCAGCTGTTTTTTGACATTTCTCAGTCTTACATTTTTTTGCATCATGTTTCAGCTGTTGAATTGTTATCTTCTGCTTGCTTGTTATTTCCAAGAGATCTTTCCTTTCATGATCTATACCTTAGATGCTGTTTTCAAGATTTGAAAGTCTATCTTCAGTTCCATTCAAATGGTTCTGTAACACTTCAATGGAGCTTTTAACTCGTTTGGTTCAGTTTCATGCATTTTAATTCTTTTCTACATTGTTTGGTCAAGGTCTCCATCTTTCTTTTCCTATTATTCTCTATTATTTTATCTGGTTTCTTCAGATGTACTTAGCAATTCTTTCCTTATTTTTTCATTTCTTTTTATATCTGAGAAAGTATTTCTGATCTGACTTTGTCCATAACCTGATGGAGTTGCTTTGCTATATCAGTTGCTGTCATTTCAGAAATTTCAAGTATGTGATTTTTAAGATCTTCTATGTCAAAGTCTACCGTGCTTGTTCTGGATGGACTAGAGGTCTGATTGCATTTTTGCTTTTTATTATGACATGTTTGAAGCTTCTGCATTTCTCCACTACTTGCAACAATGGAAGAAAAATGGGGTGCTCACAGAGTTCCTCAGGTCCATCAGGCACAGGACTGATCCTGTGTTATAGGGGAAGGGGCCCGAATGTAGCTCACCGAGTTTTCTGAAGCTGTCTGGGGATCAACATTGCTCCATGATATATTCAAATTTTTATCAGCAAACATGATATAATTTCTGCCTCACGATGATGTAGGTACTATGTTCATCATATAACACAAACTGTGTAGTACCCATTACAAATCCCTAACTACAAAAGTTAGTATTCTTCTAGCTACAGGAAGATAAAAGAAATGGAACATTTGACAAAACTTTTGTAACAAAACAGATTATTTGTAACACGAGATATTATGGTTTGTGTCTAGGTGTTCCCCTCACAAAGCCTCATGTGATTATGGGCCAGGATTCTAGAGCATATGATTGACTCATGGTCATGGTCCAATGCTGGGATTATGAATGTGATTGCTACACCTGCCATGGAATGGGTAGCTTGCTAACAACATGAGGAAGGAAAAGGACCTCACTCTTTGCTCCCTCACCCTTTTGTTCTTGCTGCTTTTGATGTTTTCTACTGCCAAGAACTGTTGCCCCCTGCCATATGCCACTCTGCCTTTGAGCCAGCTAAATATGGACTGAAACTTCCTCAGACTGTGAGCTAAATAAACCTGTATTTCCTAAATTTTATATGTTGACTATTTTGTTTCGTGAAAAAGACAAAAGTAACCTAGACAATCCACTATATAATTCTATGACTATAAACCTTCACTTGCAGTTAGCCTCACCTGGATTTTGTGTGCTGTCTTAGAAATCCACAGATTTTGTGTGCTGTCTTTTATGTGTATGTTTGTGTGTGTGCATACGAGTGCTTGTACATTGTGTTATGCTGATGATTGGCCTTGAAAATGTCAGCCAAGCCCTCGGAGCTCTATATGTGGTCCTTTTGTCTGTTTTACTTTGAGACATGACCTTTTGAATCTGCCGGGCTGGGCTTGTCATCTTCTTGCCCAGGTTTTGTAGTAGCTTGCAACACAGCTGTGTACCACCATACTCAGCTGCTTATCTATGCTTTTTTTAGAAGTAGACATCCTAATACCCAAATTATAAGGTTAGAAACATTGGACAGATAAAGAAGAAATCATTTTCACTAGGAAATAGATATTAATCCTGATAATTACCATCTAATGTTCTCAATTTCCGACCTTATTGCACATGAAGGAAATGATTTTCACAAAACACATGATGAAATATATGCTGGCATATACTCCTCAGATCAGTTATGTAACTGAGACAACTGGAAATTGTCAGATTATTTTCATTTGTCTTAATGTTGCGGTAATAGAGTATCTTTATGTAGCATTTTGGAAGAAAAAATTGCTAGAGGAAAACTTTTAAAAAATAAAATAATATTTTTGAAATTCCAAAAATGTATTTGAAAGATAGGTTCATTCTCTGTCTGTGAAAAACTTCTCTAAGGAACTCACATAACAATATAGTCATCAGAAAGCCCATTGAAGTAGCTGTTTCTGCATATAACCAGAATTGTATCCTTTCACTATTTCATTCTTTAAGAGAATGCATTTTTATGTAAATGATTAATTGAACACATAATTAAAGTAACCTCTTAATTTTATTAATTATACATAGAATGGAAATTTTACAGAACAAAAAAATCAAATGTTATACATGTAATTTATGTTTTGTGAATTCAAATTCACATAGCAGAACAGACAGTAATTCACTATATTTCCTTATACTTCAGTGTACATTTTTGTGTGATTCATTGTACTCAGCAAGGGAGATATTCTGCAAAGAACATTACATACTAAATGCAAAGTAATAGAGAAAAATCTGAGTCAGTCTTTTCATAAAACAACACATGCATTTTTATATAAAAGCCTAGGAATAAGCAATGGAAATTGTCATGCTTTTCATGGAAATGTGATTTTGTTACCTACATTAGCCCATTGTTTTTTACCTATTGTTTATTTCTCAGGATTTCTGAATAAGACTGAACTCATCAGCATAAAACTTTAACAAAGATGAAATTAACCAGATCAATGTAAAAGTTTAACTATGAAATTTATTCATAAAATTAAGTTTTATGCTGAGCAATTACAAACTGTCCTAGGACAAATCAGGGCATTTTTCTGAATACAGTTTTATTGGAACACAGCAACATTTATTTGTTTACACATTGTCTTTGGTGGCTTTCATGCTAAAGAGGCAGAATTGCATATAATAGTTGTGGGAGGACCATATTACCATTAAGCTTAAAATATATATGCCCTATTTTAAAGATAAACCTTGATGATCCTTGATCAATGTGATAAATGGAAAAGAACAGACTTTGTTTATGAGCTATAAAGAATCCTGAGTGAATCAAAATGGAGTTAAATGGAAATATGTATATATCCCCAAATTCAGTTTATTTTTAAACTATTTTGTTTATTTTTAAAGAGAGTACAAATTAGAATTAAAACAAAATAATTAAAAGTGTTACAATATTTTACTTCACAAAGTAATATGAATTTCATAGTATTTCTTGTAATACATAGTGTTGTCTTCCAAGCAATTATTCATATTATCAGATATATGCATGTCTAATTGGAAAAAAAGAGAGAAGTATATAAGGAATTAAGAAGAGACAAAATATGAACAATTGAATAAACAAGACAAAAAAATTAAAGCATTAATTACTCCTTTCCACAGACCAGCAGAAATGCATAGCACAGTTGTCCAAGCCATCCTACTTACATACATAGATAATTATCTTTCCCCCACTCCCACTCCTGTCCTCCACAACTCACTTATTCTGCCTTTTTTAATAAGTGCATACCTTTTCACAGTGTCTATTGTACCCTTCAGATTCCATTCTTCTCTTTCAGTTTCTCACCCTAAGAAGACAATACAATGTTTACACATATGGGTATGATTTATTTTACTTAAGAATATGTTCCCAGGTTGCTGGAAACGCCTCCAGTAGACAGAACAGTGTGTGGGACCATGTGGCAGAAATCTTTGCAGAGAGGATAGGGGCTGGACTCAGCCAGTTAATCTAGGAGCATAACATCTAGCCAGTGGAGTACAGCAAGTTCACTTCCACAGCCTGCAGCAAGAAGGAGCCAAGCACATCAGCCAGATCCAAGCCCAGCTGGAAAAGTTTGAACTTGGTAGAACCAGATACAGTAAGCTAAGGCTCATTGCTAGACCCAGATATATAAGAGGATGAGAAAGAGCAACAGGTAACTGGGGTAAGCTCATCTTCCTGGAAGATACAAGGTACATTAAGGGACGTGACAAGATGGTACTTAGGGGAACAAATTTAAATACAAATTCACAATTTACTATCTGCTTTGCTGTAGTAATAATAATAATAATGTTATTTTATTTTATTTTATTTTATTTTATTTTATTTTTGGTGATCCTTCTGCTTTCAGTCTCTCCCATGCTGAGATTACAGGCGTGCACCTCTATATCCAAAGTCTGCCTGGCTCAGCCCACTCGGGGGGTGGGGGTGATGTGGCCTATGGTGCCAGGGATTGAACCATGGTCCCTGTGCTTGCCTAAACTTGCCTAAGCTGTGCTTTAGTATGCTGAGCTAACTCACTGGCCCTTCTCCTACATTTTTTATTTTTATTTTTATTTTATTTAAGTACAAATATCAATGAGACAGTTTTAAGATACCTTGACAAGATGGATTTGATAAATTAGTACACTGCAAACTGTTTTCATAATATTTTGGTATCATAGAAGGTGCATACATGATATTATACTTACAGACATTATTATAGCAAATGTCTCTTCTCAGTAAATTAAGAGAGTGTAGCTGTTTACGTATCTTATTTTTTTATACCTGAATTACATCAAAGATTCAATAATTAATACTTTCTACCTTGTTATTTTCCTAGTGGTTAATGTTTGCTCTTACAGTTTAAAGTACAAACCTATTAGCTACAAAATCTTGTCAATTGCTAAGTCACACTACCCATTATTAGTGTTTCTAATTGTAGTACTGTAAAGAGAAAAATATATCTGCCTTCACCACCAGATCTTTGTTGGATAATAATGTGAGAAATTGTTGGGTAATAACTGCACCAGACCTCTGCACCAAAGATCAGAGGTCTGTGCCAAACAGAATCCAATATCTCAGTTTCAATCAAAACAGAGGGCAAAGTCTTGGGCCACAGACAATACAAGAATCTTTGACAAAGAAAAGAAACCTAAAGAAGAGATTCTATGCAGAGAAGCTCTGGTCATAGTGATATAGATAACTACCAATCAAACTTTCACAAAAAATAATATAGCAGAAATCAAAAAACAAAGTTTTCTCTGAAATAAAAATGCATTCTCAGGACCCAAGCCCAACCAGAATAGATGCAGGAGATACTAACATAGAATAAATTTGAAGTCACACACATGAAATCCTATCTTTGATAAAGGGGCCATGCACGTCCACTGGAAGGAAGTTAGCCTCTTTAACAAATGATGCTGCAAAAACTGGCTCTCCATATGCTGAAAGGTAAAAGTAGACCCAGGTCTTTTTCCCTGCATTAACCTAAAGTCAAAGTAGATTATGGCTCTAAACATTAAAACAGAAACATGAAATCTCCTAGAAGGGAAAGTAGGTGTAAGTCTTGATGATACAGGGGTAGGAAAACATTTCATGAGCAAAATTCAAACTGCCCAGGCAATACTTGAAAGAATCAACAACTGGGACCTCCATTTATTGAGAAGTTTCTGCAAGTCAAAAGAACCTCAGACAAAAGTCCTCTGTCTAGAATATATAAAGAACTAAAAAAATCAGGACCCTAAAATTTAAAAGACCCAGTCCAAATATGTGCATCCAAGATGAATACACACTTCTGAAGGAAGAAATATGAGGCAAATAAATACATGAAAAAAGCTCCACATCACTGCCAATTCAAGAAATGAAAATTAAAGCAATATTGAGATACTATCTCACCCCAGAAAGAATGTCTATCATAAAATGAACTAAGAACAAAGGCTGGAGAGACTCCTTGGAAAAAGGAACCATTCTCCACTGCTGTTGACTGGTAGAACCACTATGGAAATCTATGTGGAAAATCCTCAATAATGCGGATTAGAAATCCCCCATTCAATACAGCTATTTCCCTTGTGGGAATTTTACCAAAAAAAAACCCTGAAAACATCATATTATATTGATATATGTATACCTATGTTTATCACAGCACAATCTATTATAGCCAAGTCTTGGAAGCAACCAAAATGCTCATCACCTGAGGAATGGATGAAAAGATGTGGTATTTTTACTCAACTAGAAGAAGAAAACAATCTTGAAGCCTCTGTAGGTAAGTTAATTAACTTGAGGCTATACTCATAAGTGAAACAAACCAGACCCATATATATAAATATCATATTGTCTAGTATAAGAATCTAAAAGAAATAAGACCTGAAAAGTATAACAGATACAGTTAAATGGAAACAAACGGAACTTAAGGATTGAACAACTAAGAGAGAAAGGAAGAAAGGTAGAAAAAATGGTAGGAGCAAAAATATGCAAGCATGTATACAAGATAGACGAAGTGACTGTGCTAAGAATTTCCATCATTTAATGAAAAATATCAGTTATTGTAGAATTCTCACATTGACTGACTGTATGCAGAAAACTTCGATCTAAGCAACTGCACTGAGGACAGCACAGTGCAGTACAAGAGTTATGCTTGAAATGCCTGTCATCTTGGTCTTCTAAGTGTAACATTTCAAAAATGACATCAATGAATACTATACTCTCTTTAAAGTAAATTTTTTGGAAAAAGGTAATAAGGAAAAAGAGAGATGTGAACAAAAATTTAATTTCTTGAAAGAATGCAGTAATATTCAATCATATGTTCCATCTTGCATAACTATATCTGATAATATGACCAACCAATTTGTTAGAAAAATGAATAACATATCATGTATTGTTAATCATCTATTTTTATTTTGAACATCTGTACTGTATGCATTTTTGTTTGTTACCCTGAAGTAAGTAAAAGAACATTCCCTAGTTGCATCCATTTACTGACAAAGGACTCAAATTATCCTATTTTATAGCTGAAAAATGCTCCATTGTGTAGAACTACCCCATGTTTTATCCATTCTTCAGTTGATGGGCATCTGTGTTGCTTCCAGGATTTGGCTATGACAAATTGTGCTTCTATAAACATGGGTGCAAATATATCGCTGTAGTATGAGATTTTTCAGTTTAAGCCAATTATTCCCCTCCTGGGTGTTTTTCCAGAATAACTGAAAACCCAAATTCAGTTTAGAGCCATTAAGGAGAGGGGTGGTGGTTAGAGGATGGTGTTAATCTTCAACCCATGTGTTTGTACATGGGTTGAATGTGTCCACAGAAGCCTTAAGAAATGATATAATTAGTACAGTGTACTCTACTACCATCTTACTGGCACAGATGTATTATGGCAAATTCAAATGGAAGTTTATCAGGCTTTTCATGTTCCAGGATTCTATGGAGTAAATGTGTTAAGGCCACACTGCAACTTCCCCAGTGCCATGTTCAACAAGGCTCCATATGCAGTATCCCACAGGGCTGGGATCCCTGTCATAAGCAAGCATATCTGGTTCATAGACTTAAAGAATTTTATATTTCATCTTGTAACTGCCTCTAACATTACTAAGAAAATTGGTGTTTTGTGATTTAAAACACAGCATTCTATAAAAAAGTACCTGTTTAGTTGGGATAGATAACGCTGTGCTTCTACGTAATTCTATGAGAGGCAAGATTTGCACTAATGGTGGTTGGACAGGATATTATGTCAGCTTCTAGTACTATGGACAACCGCTAGGAAAATAACAAGGTAGAAAGTACTAATTATTGAATCTTTGATGTAATTCAGGTATAAAAAGTAAGATACACAAGGAGCTACACTGTACAGATAAGAGACATACGGTATAATAATGTCTGTAAGTATATCATGTATGCACCTTCTATGATACTAAAACATTATGAAAACAGTTTGCAATGTATTAATTTATCAAATCCATCTTGTCAAGGTGTCTTAAAACTGTCTCATTGATATTTGTACTTCAATAAAACAAAAATAAAAAATAAATAAAATAAAA
>PVKA01041179.1:0-18253 GCA_004027165.1 Ctenomys sociabilis | reverse complement strand
GCCTGAGATACATTTCCCAGGGATAAAGCTGCCCATCACCTCACGTGGCCCAGTGACAGCTCCAGGCACACTGTGCCAGAGAAACACTTCCAGGTGATTACTGGTCCCACCCCACAGCCCCAGGCCCAGTGCAGGTCGGCCTGGAGTGAGAACTCCTAGCCTGCCACACCAGAGGGACATTTCTCAGCAATCCACGGTCCCACGCTATGGACCGAAATCCAGCACAGCCTGGCCTATAAGTGAGGGCTCCAGGCCCGCTGCACCAGAGGGACCTTTCGTAGCCTTCTTGATTTACGGCCTATAGACCCGGATCCAGCACAAGCTGGCCGGCTCAGTACAGCCAACTCAGTAAATAAGATCATCCACTATCCTTTTGTGAGCCCAGAAAACCCACCAAAGCCCAGGCCCACCCACCTGGGGAACGCTCTGCCTGACACAGGAGGGCTGACCCCGGGAACCAACATAGCGGAACCAAAGGAGCTGCAGCAAACAAGGAACTGAACACAACAGCTAGAACCAGGATAGGCATACCTGGAAAATCTCAAACTTAATAGACTGGCACCCGAATCTCATAACAAACTAAGGTTATAGCTGCACCAAACTTGTACACCAAAGGTCAAAGGTCAGTGCTACACAAAATGACAAAGAGAAGGGGAAAAATGCAATCCCAGACCTCGAGTCCATCAGGAAAGGCAGAGGACACTAGCTCAGCTGCAACGAATGAAATAACAGATACAGCAGCAAAGGAACAACAGCAGAAAGCTATAGAGGAAATAAAATGAGAAGTAATTCCCCAATTTAAAAAAGAAGTATTTGAATACATAGAATCTGAAATAGAATAAGCACCTGCCTAGCAAGCTCATGGTCCTGAGTTCAATCCTCAGTACTGCAAAAAGAAAAAGAATTTCATTCGGAACAGATGTTACATTTTATCAAAGGCATATTTATATCTAGTGAGATGACTGTGTGCTTTTGTCCATGCTTCTGTTCATGTGCTCTATTACACTTATTGATTTTCATGGATAGAACCATCCTTGCAGCCCTGGGATGAAGCCTACTTAGTCATGATATATGACCTTTTAAAGATGTATTGTCTTCAGTTTACCAGCATCTTATTAAGGATCTTTGCATTTATGTTTCTTCAGAATTTCCTGTACCTTATTTGTTTTTACCAAGTCATTGGTTTGGCTTTTAAAGTTTTATGCTTTTAGTAGTACAGGTTTGAAGGATATAATGTTCACATTCCTTGTGGTGAGTTGGTACATGTACATAATATACTTTAATTCTCTTTTGATTTCTCATAATTCCTTACCCTTCTCTCCATGTCTTGGCCTCCTACCCTTTTGCAAAAGATTCATCCCTTTATTTCCTACTATCTACATTTTATTTTGCTCTTCATGATTTGGATCTCTCCTACAAGCTTGTGTGTCTTAAGTTAATATTATACTATCAAGTTGTATTTATTTCCATACAAATAACTGAAGTTTATCCATCTGTATGGCAGAGTAGTACTCCATTGTACAAAAATACCACATTTTTATTTTATTATTCTTAAGTTATTTGTAAAGAAAATAAAAATAATGACAGCAAAAAATTTGAAATGATACGGAATTTCACTAAACAAAACAAGAATTTGACAATGCTTGTTGTAGTGCTGTCTTCAAATTAACTGTTTAAATTACCATATATATACATGAAAAATTGGAAAAAAGTTATAAGAAATTAAGAAGAGAAAAAAGTTAAGCATTAACTTCTTTCCATAGGCCAGCAGAAATCAGCAGCAATCCAAGCCACCCTGGATCCACGTGTGGATATATCTCTTCCCCCCTCCCTTTCCTCTCCCTCTCATCTCAGTAATTCCTTCCTTTTGAACAGATTCTTTCCCTTTTCACAGTATCTATTATACCTTTCAGATTTTATTTACTTTTTCAAGTTGTTACGCTAGCGAGACAATATGATGTATGCACATGTGGGTTTGGTTTATTTCACTTAAGAGTATGATCTCTAGTTGAATCCATTTACTGAAAAAGCCTTAAATGTATTCTTTTTATAGCTGAGTAATACTCATTGTGGAAAAATAATGTATCTTCTTTATCTGCTCCTGAGTTGATGGGCATTTGGGTTGTATCATGCATCCATGATTTAGCTACAATAAATTGTGATTCTACAAACATGGTTGCATATATATATCACTGTGGTCCAATGTTTTCAGTTCTTTTGGAAAAATACTCGGGAAGGGAATGGGTTGAATGGGACCTCAATCCAAGCTTTTACAGAAATCTCCACACTGATTTCCATAGTGGTTGTACCAGTATGCACTACCACCAAGAATGGAGAAGGGTTCTTTTTTTTTTTTTTTTCTTGTACCCCACAATCCCCAGAATTTGTTTTTGGCTGACTTCTTGATGTTAACCATTCTTTGTGGGGTAAGATGGGATCTGGGTGTTGTTACAATTTGCATTTCCTGAATGATGAGTGGTATTGAACATTTTTCATATATTTATTTGCCATTTGTATTTCTTTATCTGAGAAGTGTCTATTCATCTCAGATGCCCACTTTTTTGATTGAGTACTTGAATTTAGTGGGGATCTGATTTTTAAAAATTCTTTGTATTTTCTAGATAAAGGTTCTTTGTCTGAGGAACAGTTGGTCAAGTTTTTTCCCAATTCAAAGGTTTTTCTTCGCACTCTGTTGGTGATTTCTTTTAACGCTCAAAAAAAAAAAAAATTACACTCTTCAAATTAAAATACAAATAAATAAATTAAAAAATATAATAGGCCTGGGGATATAGCTCAGTGACATAAGCACCTGCCTGGAAAGTACAAGATCTAGAGTATAATGCCCAGGTCCACAAAAAAATTAATAAAATGAGATTGTTGTTATTGATTATTTGGAGTACTTTCTGTGCAGTTTGATATTTACCTTCTATTTCAAAAATACTGTGGCTAAGTGTGTTTATACTTATGTCTGCAACTTCTAATCTGATCCAATGATCCTCAAACCTGGTTTTTTCTTTTCTTTGCCAGTACTATGCTGTTTTTATCACAGCTTTGTAGTATAATTTCAAATCAGGGTTGTGATACCTTATGCCTTCACTTTGTTGCCCAAGGATTGTCTTTGGCATTATAGATCTCTTCTGGTTACAGACAAATTTTAGAAATATTTTCTCTAGTTCTGTGAGGTATGCTAATGGTATTCTGATTGGGATTGCATTAAATATGTATCATAGTTTTAGGATTGTAGTCATTTTTACCATGTTGTTTCTTCCTATCCATGAGCAAAGAACATCTTTCTATTTTTTCACAGATTTCTGCATCATTTTTCAGTGCTGTAATTTCAATGTGCAGATCTTTTACTTCCTTTGTTAGATTGATCTTTACATATTTCATTTTGTGGATGCTATTATGAAGGCTGTGGTTTCCATAATTTCTGTCCCAGTGAGTTTGTTGTTTGTGTACAGAAATGATTTGATTTTTGAGGTTTGCCTTTGTAACCAGCTATAATAGTAAATTTGTTTACTAAATCTAGAAGTCTTTTGGTGGAGATTTTGGGGTCTTCTATGTATAGTATCATGTCAATGAAAATGATAATTAATGATAATTTCACTTTCCTATCCTTATTCCTTGTATTTGTGACTACTCGATATAGCAGTATCTTGTTGGTGAGTTTAGATGGAAATCTTTCAGTTTTTCAACATTTTGTATGGTGTTGACTATTGGTTTGTCATAGATAGCTTTTATCAGATTGAGGTAAAG
Source organism: Ctenomys sociabilis (assembly GCA_004027165.1). NCBI lineage: Eukaryota > Metazoa > Chordata > Mammalia > Rodentia > Ctenomyidae > Ctenomys > Ctenomys sociabilis. The sequence continues at coordinate 14,497 of PVKA01041179.1, read as the reverse complement.
ACCATATATTCCGATTTTCTATATGTATTTTTTTTTTTATCATCAGTGAGTGTTGAAATTTGTCCAAAGCTTTTTCTGAATCTATTGAGATTATCATATGTTTTTTGTCTTTGGCTCTGTTAATATGGTATATTATATTCATTGATTTGTGTATGGTGAACCATCCTTGCATTCCTGGGATAAATCCTACTTGGTCATGGTGTTTAATCTTCTTGATGATTTGCTACCTTCTATTTACTAGTCTCTTATTGAGGAATTTTGCATTTATGTTTTCTAGGGAGGTTGACCTACAGTTCCCTTTTTTTGGAGGGATCTTTATCTAGTTTTGACATCAGGGTAATACTTGGCTCCAGCAATGAGTTAGGGAGAATTACTTCCCTTTCAATTTCGCTAGAGTCTGAGATGTATTGACATTAAATCTTAGCTTCTCTAAATTTCTTATAAAATTCAGCAGTGAATCCATCAGGACCAGTGCTTTTCTTTATTGGTAAGTTTTTAATTACATTTTCAATACCATTGGTTGATATTCAGTTTGAGTGTTGGATCAATTACATCCTACAAGCTCCAAAATTGTATTTCAATTTTTCTTTGATAGTAGATATTGTTTGATATCTTCTTCAATTTCATCTGTAACCCACTGTTTGTTCAGGAGGCTGTTATTTAATTTTCATGTATTTATTGAGCTTTTGATTCCTTTTGCCATTAATTTTCAGTTTCATTTCACTGTAGTCAGGTCATATGCATGGGATAATTTCAGTTCCTTAATATTTACTTAAGCATGTTCTGTGGGCTAGTATATGGTCTATTTTAGCTAATGTCCTGTGTGCATCTGAGAAGAACATGTACTCTGATGTTCTTGTTTGGAACACTATATACAGGTCTACTAAGTACATTTGTTCACAAGTTTCATTCAGTTCTGTTATATTTTTGCTGAGACTTTTGTCTCTTTGGTATGTCTTTGTGACAATGAATTGTTAAGGTTCTCATTACAACTGTGTTACTGCTTATTTTATTTTTCATTTCTACTAATATTTGTCTTATGTAAAGGGATGCTCCTGTGTTTGGTGCATACATATTTATGCTTGTTATCTCTTCCCCTTGAAGGTTCCCCCTTACCAGTATGTAGTGAGCTTCTTTATCTGTTTTGATCATTCACGGTTTGAAGTTCACATTGTCTGCAAACAGAAGAGCTACCCTTGTTTTTTCTGGGTTCCTGTCACATGGAATATTGTTTTCTAACTTTTGATTATCATTCTATGTCTTTCCTTTTGAATTAAATGTGTTTCTTGTATAAGGCATATTGCTGGATTTTGTGTCTTCATCCATTCTCTTTCTTTTCATTGATGAATCAGGTCCATTTACATGGGTGGTTATTAATGATACGTACTGGTTTATCTTTGTAGTGTTTCCTGCTGTTGGTTCTCTGCTTTTCCCCTGTGTTTAACTGCTTTCCTTGCCTAGAGTTTCTTTCTGTTGTTGTTCTTATAATGGTGGTCATGACTTTCTTCAGTTGTTCTTTGTTCTGTAAGTGTTATATTTCTCCATTAATTTTGAAAGATCGTTTTTCAAGGTACATCAATCTGGGTTGGAAGTTGTTTTCTTTCAGCTCTTGAAATACTTCTTCAAGATCTTCTTGATGTAAGAGTTTGTTTTGAGACATCTGCTGTGATTCAGATGGGCTTTCTTGTACCGGTGACTGTTTGTTTTCTGTACCCACTTGTAATTTTCTGTTCATATGTTAAATTTCTGGGATCTTGATTATGATATCTCTGGGTGTACACTTATTTTCATTATGGCTAATTGGTCTTTTGCCTCACTTATCTGTATGCCAGATTCTTTTCCTAAGCTTGGAAAATTTTCTGTTATTTCTGTCAATAATGTTTTTTTATGTGATTTGTATCGAGTCCTGGGTTTTTGCTAACACTTATCAGTCTTATATTGTTTTACTTTGTATCATCTTACAGCAGTTGGATTGTTGTTTCTTGGTTACTTGTTATTTTTAAGAGTTCCTTCTTTTTATGATTGCTAGTTACAATCCTGTCTTCCAGGTCTTCAGTTTTGTTCAAGTGGTTTTGCCAAATTTGAATGGAATTTTCATTTTCCAGAATGTCTCTTAGAATCTGTTTCTTGCATTCTAATGCTTTTCAATGTTGTTTACTCAATATTTCTATCATTTTCTTATGCCCTTCTATTGTTTATCTATGCCTTCTTTTGGTATGCTTAGCAAATTTTTGTTATTGCTATTATTTATTTTGTTGCCTGAGAGATTATTTCTTATTTGATTTCCCCTAGGGTTCCATGGAGTTGTTTCTTTACTTCAGTTGCCATTATTTCTGAACTTTCAGGTGTGTGACTTCCAATTTCTTCTATGTGTCCTGGTCCTGTTCTGGGTGGGCTGGAGGTCTTAGATTGCATCTTTTCCTTCATCTTGTCATTTTCTATTTCCAATTTTTTTAAAATTTTCTTTGCTGTGAAGAGCTTTGTGAATTTCATTATTAGGTAGTTAAGTCACTAGTACCAAGGCCTCTCTAAGAAAAGTCTGTCTTCAGGGATGTCTTCTGTATGTAACAGGTTTTTTTTCCCCAAGATTCTAACTTTGTAATTAATTGAGAATGAGATGTTGGTTTCTGGTTGGATCAGTCCTGTGTTTTTGTGTAGGGCTCTAATGAGGTTATTACTCCAGAGCTTCCCAATATTGCTACACAAGGAAAAACAACTGATTACAACAGATATGACATCTTAGCTACAGTCATACAATTAGAAATAATGATAGCATCAAGCACAATTTAGAAATTAACAAACTGTGGTAACTATTGACTTTGCACTTTAGACCATAGCTACAAAATCTAGTTATATAATAGAACCAATTATAGATTAGGAGTTCATATACAAAGTTTTTCCCCTTATTAGAGAGGATTTACCTTATTTCTATTCTGTATGTCTGTCCCTATGCACAACACTGTTTCATGTGACTTACCACCTGTGGCTTGTATTTTTGAACTTTTCCCTCCTAGTAACCTCTCTTGTCCATCATAGGCATCCTAGTCTAATTCTTCTGTGTGGCTGTTGTCCCCTGGTGGCCAGGCCTAGATGTGCAGGGGCACAGGCATCTTCATTTCTTCCTCCCTCCCCTCCTCCCCAGGGTCTTGCTATTATAGTTCAGGTTAACTTTGAATTCACTGTGTAGCACAGGATCACCGTGACCCTCAGCATCCTGCCTTAAACCAATCAAACCATATCTTATGTCATAAAATGTTTCCAGATTGGCAGCAGAGTAGCATTGACCCTCCCTCACCCTTTCTAAGGCTGTTTTTAAATACTTCTTGGCACAGAAGGCTGAGTAAGACACTGTGCAATCCAGCTCTCTGCAGCCTGTCACTCCTATCCTCTCAGGGCACTCTGGAGATATTGCATTATGGAGCCATACCACCAGCTCTATGAACAGTGTACTTAGGTGCTCATTATTTGCAAAAAAAAAAAAAAAAAAAAAAAAAATCAAATATATTGCATTCAAACATACCATAGCCTGTGGCAAAGTTTTAGAAAGTAGCAGTGAAAATATAGATTTTAGGAAATCTACTCCAAGTTTAGACTCTTATTCTAGGGTTATTCTAGGTCCTCTCATGTCTGTCCTGCTGTACCTATCATCTTACACACAACTAAGCATCCTTTTCCATTATATTCTATGTCCTACCCCTTTTAGGTGCACAGTGTGGGACAGAAGAGAAATATATAACTTTCCTTTCTCTTGTGCCAGCAAGAGGAGGTAGTGGTTTGGCCCATAGCTGTCATGCCACCCCCATGTTGCTTCTCTTTTCTCCCCACTGGGCACTGGAGGATGATGGGTCAATTTGCCTCTGGTCTAAGTATCTTCCCTGAGGTTGCTTCACATTACCTCTCCAGGCCATTCTGAGATGAGATAAAGCTTGACTAGTTAGCCATATTGCACTTCTCATATTCCACCCTTCCAACTGCTGCCTCTTTGATGAAGGGACCTGGGAAATGCCCCAAAGGTGGTATGGATCAGGGAATAATCCAGGCCCAGTTTTTAAACCCACCAAACCGTGAAGCCCCATTAACCTATGAGGAACACAGCTAACCCTCTTGAAGAGTTCCAGGTTTTGGCACCCCACTTAAATATATGACAGGTGTCAAACAGCCAGCATTTCCACAACATTTTATTGAAGGGCACCTCTCACCCATTTGGATCTATCACAGACTGGCACTTGTAACAATTAATTGGTCTGAATTTAGACCAATCACAGAGCTATGCCTCCCTCTAAGCAATCGTTTTCTTCACATTTCTTGGATTAGTCTAAGAGGGCACCTCTCAGGTACTGGCTGCCCTTTCCCCCCAGGCCTCTACACAGCTTTGTGGTCCTGTAAATCTGCTCATGAGTTATTTCTTAGGTTGTGTGGGCTCGTGGCTTCTGGGCAAGGAAACAGTGCTGGAAGGTTGACAAGGTATATAATGACAAGGAATACTTAATTGTGTATAAGATGGTGTGTATAGCAGGACAGAGTATTTCACATTATCTCCCAACTATGAGTGCTCAAGTTGAGACTCCAGATTAACCAGCACAAGAACTGTCTTTATCCTGTCCCTGAGCCCTGCTTTGAGAACTTCCTCAATATTATGAATTCCTAGAGACCATGGTGATGTCTTCTTTTAGGAAGTCCTCGCCATCTGGTCTTAGGATATGAGTCCTTCTCCTAAAATAAGCCCAAAGGAGGGAGATGTGCAATTTTCTATTTCAAGTGAAGAGTTAATCACTTCTCCACTAGAGGGTGCAAATTTACCAGTAGCTTTCTTACCATTGCTTCCTGGGAACTTTAGCTCCCATACATTATTGGGTGACACTAACAGTTTTTAGACAAAATATCATATCTGCATCTTGTACTATGAATAACTAACTACATATGAAGACAAAAATATGCAATGTATTAATTATTGTAACTGGCCTACTATTCTGTTTTGAAACTGTCTCAATTCTATTTCTTTCTCAATAAAGTTAATAATAAAAAAAGTGGGGCCAGGGAGATGGCTTGGTGGAATAAGCACTTTCCTGGCAAGTGCAAGGGCCTGAGTTCAATCCCTGGTTCTACCAAAAAAAAAATAAAAGTAAAATAATAATAATAATAATAATAATAATAATAAAAGATTGTTGGGCAACATGTTTTTATAAACTTTGGTGTAGTACTATAGGGTCCTCCTTACTTTTCATTCACCTGGAGTTCAAGCAGTGTAGACAGTAAGTGGCACACAGTTCTTATTCTTACTATGTTCTAAATATATTATACTTTTTATTGAGTTCTTTAGATTATATATTAATACAATTGTTTTATTATAAATATTTCAGGAGAAACCTGTGTTAATTAGCTTTACTTAATATTTGCATATCATATATTAAAACATAATATTATACCCATTAACATATATAATTATAAACAGTCAAAAAGCTATTATTAATAGTTTAGGCTCATAGGATTTTAATTTTAGTTGTTTGGCATTCTAGGGACAGGACAGGGTCATACTATATAGCTCAGGCTGACCTTGAACTTACTGTGTAGCCTGAGAAAGTTTCATACAAATGGCAATCCTTCTGCTTTAACCTCCTAAGTGCTAGGGAGACACTTAGGTATGTGCCACCATGCTAAGCCTATAGATTTATAGGAATTATTATTTTTTAAATAATTATTTTTGTCTCAGTCACCTATGGTCAGAGAAAGTTTTGTGATGATATCTGTTCATTCTGTTCTAGTACATAAGCTTTGTGAGTTACTATGAGCTTGAAAGCACTACATTATCTTCACTTTTAGATCCTGTGGCTTGGGGAAGCTAATAAAATGGGTTTCTGCCTCTCCTTCATGCTAGAACCTGTTGTCCTGCTTTTGTCAGTATCTTGAAGTCTTACAGACCAAGGACCTGTCTTGTTCTAGCAAGTTATTTCTTATCTGATTTTCAGCACACTGATGCTGAATACAAAATGTGGGAGAGGCATTCAGAATTGCCTCAGGCAGCTCCAGGAACTACTGGTCTGTCTGCATGACTCTGTGGAGCACTGGTTGTTGCCTGAAGGCCCAGTGCTAGATCACCTCTTTTTCGGCATTGTGTACTTATTCACTCTTCTCCATACTGCTCTATCTGCTATAATAGAACAGAAACAATACTTACAGCTGCTTTTCCCATGCCATGCACCCAGGGTACAATTTTGAGCTAGACCAAATCTCTCATTCTGCCCCACCTTACTGTCATTACTTTCTGGACTTGAGACAGATGGTTATTAGCTGCCAGTAAAAACACTGTTTCAAAGTCCAGAGTCCTTCTGCCTCTGGTGCTTACAGCCTGAGGATTGTCAGGGAGCCTCTAAGGGGAAGAGTGCAATTTTCTGTCCACTCCTACTGAGCCACTCCTTCCCCATGGCTCCTGTGCCCATCCCGACTGCTGCCTGATCTCTTCTCTCCCATCCATCCTTCCCTCCCATCATCTCCCCATGGCATGAGCCTGATCCAGCAAAAGCGTCCATGGCTCTTCTGCTCATCTTGCTTCTCAGCCTCCTCAACCTAGGGTCAGGTAAGCCATCCAGGCTGGACTGCCCTTGGTCCACAGCTTCTTGAAAAACAGCTTGATTCTTTTAGCTGCAGTGATAAAGACACAAGGGGATGAGGACATGTTTGTTGTTGGAATCCTCCCTGCTTCTCAGAGTCCTTGGGCTGTGTCTACCAGGGCTGTGGGGATGTGGAGCAGCATGATTATTATAGCGGCCCTGAAATAACAGGGGCGGGCAGCTTAAGAGAGGCTATGGAGGTGGGAAGTTGTCTCACTGTATTCCTTCAGATAATTGAATCAAATGATTGTCCAGATGACTGGGGAGAGGGGGTTAAGCAGGAGTAATCTTTATTAGTGTATCCAAATTTCTGACTTGCCTGGCAGTCTTTTGATTTAATGGACAGACTTTAGAAGTGTCTTTATGGGATTCCTTGCAATGAATGACAGCAACCTGCTTGGGCAGATAGATTACCTCTGAGAGTTGTAGAATTTCTTGTTTGTGCTTTATAGATGATTACTTATTCGTTACTCAAGCTCCTTTCTTTCTAGATTGTTGCATGGGTTTATATAACCAGAAAGGAATATTTGGAATTGGTATATTTAGCTTTTTACCTTTTTCCTGGTATCACTGCCTACCTAAGAACTGTTTGCTCTGTTTTTTGAGCAGAGGTCCCTGGGGGAAAGGATTAGGCCTCACTAACATGTTGCAGACAACAAATAGCCTACCTTTGATGTTCTCCTTGGATGAAACTACCCTTATCAGTGAATCACATCTCTGTAGGATCTTGGATGAGCAAGTCACTTGTTTCCTGCTTTGATAAGAAATGCCTAGAAAATCACCTATTCACAAGTTCAGAATTTAAGTCTTTATGATAACCTCAAGAATGTCTACAAGTATGGCCTGCTATAGTCCCAATAAGTAAAATATGGTTTGCACTTTGCTGCAATTAAAAAAATTGCCCCCAACTTTGCTAGTGAATTGCTTCATAGTAAAGGAATAGTAACTATGAGATAAAAACTTGTGGTTGAACATTTGACCTTTGAGCTTACACACCCAAGCAGCAATAAAGAAGCTCTGACTAGCATTCTTCTGACTGTAGATTGAGAGGAAGATTTTCCAGAAAAGAAAGTTAAAACAGAAACCCAAGGAATTCAATTAAAAGTGCTTACCCATGAGTCCCTTTTTACCCAGGGTTTCTTCCAGGAGATGGAGGTGTCCATGGATTGTACATTGCAAGTTGGCCCATGCCTCTTTTGTCCTCTTTACCAGAGTAGGGGTTAAAATTTTGCCTGGTCTAGGCTCTCTCTGGGAGTGGGGACAGTCAACCCTCCAGTCCCAAAGTCAGAAGCACTGGTTGCCTGACATAGAGCACATCATGGGCAGTGGCTTGGTTCAGTCTCATGCCAAGTGATCAGTCTTATTGCAGTTCTTCATTGTCCCTGGCTTTTCTCTTGCATGACTTGGGTGTGGCTTAAGTATTACCAATTACAATAGGCATAGTTTTGCCCTGTCTTTTCTTCTTGACCATTCTATTTTTATCCTCATCTAGATCACGATTGTTGAACACAGGAAAGGCTGTGTCCAACATCTGGGTCATAGGGTCCTGAAGTCCCATCTGCAAATCTACTAGAGTCTTTTTTAAAAAAATTATTTATTTGTATTTTAACTTGAAGAGTGAAAAATTGAAGCAAAAGCAAATAGAAAAAAATGACATAAACAGGGTAACATACAACAATATATATGTTACACATTTTCAAAACATGGATAGCTAAATATATATATATATATATATATATATATATATATATATATATTTTTTTTTTTTTAAATAAAACAATCCAACACCGATCAGGAGTCCACAATAGAAGTGGGTTAATGGGTTATCCACAGAAGTTGTTGACTTGAGCCATTCACAGTTCAGTATATTAATATGAATTTACTTTACATACCTCCATTTTTATACTTTTCCACTGGATGGTTAAGACTGAGTTAAAGCAAGACCTATATAACAAAAAAATGTACTTTTATACCAGATAAGGTCAGTCAGGTACCCTTAGGGTTTATCCTGTAACCCTATACCACACTCTGTAGATCCCTTGTCAGTGTCAGCCTTGTGGATGAGTCATGGCCATTGCTTGACCAATTTGCTCTCTGTGGAAGCCTGAGAGAAAGTTTTCTCTCCATGTGACTCTCCTTAGGCACACTATAGATCATCAGTCACATTCCTCTGTTGCTCCATAATCTCCTTGATCAGAAAATTTGGGGCACAACTGAATTCCATGATGTTACAGTACAAATCTACTAGAGTCTTTTGAAAATACTGAGTTTTTAGGGTTCTAGAAACTGGTGAAACCCTATGGATGATATATGAGAGACAGGTAGGTGACGAAAGGCAAAATGATCAAAGATGCCTTAGTTTTTTCTTGGAAGTATCTTAAAGTACTGTAGCTTTTGAGCCTGTAAAGAGATAAAGAACCATAAAAGCTTGAAATAAGGGTTTTTTTATAATACTTTTCTTCTGCTTGGCAAGAAAGATCTAACCAAAGAATTCAGACTTTTTAAAAAACTGTGAGATTCAGAGAAAGCCTAAAATGGTGGAGCAGTTAGTGCCAGCAGATCAGCTTCTCCAGATCAAAGTGTCTGGAGCCTGGAAAGTAATAGCTTGGAGAGGAACTGATGTGAATGGAAATTATCCAGGAACCATGAAGGAATTGACCGAAGAGAAGAAAATAAGATTAAATTATATAGACGAAATAGAGGACAGACCACATAGCACTGCTGATAGTGGTTGGCTAGCCACTAGCTAGGAAACAAAGAAAAACAAACAATGTTTTGCTCATGGAGAACAAGCAAACTACACTGGGACTGAAAAAAAAAAATCACCTGCAGTTAGAATCTGCAAGGAAAACATAGGTCTCTGCTTACAGTGGCCCTCTACAATCAACAGTTGGTAAATGACCTTAGTACATGTGCTCATAGCTGCCAGCATAAAATAAGAGCTGGCCAGGAGACCCTTGTAAGATAGGGCTGAGGGTTTGCACCTGGGTCGCAGGGCAGTCTTTTGGCTGCTTCACAGTGCCAAGTTCCCAGAGCAGATGAAGGAAAGACAGGGAGACAGCCAGCAGGTGGTGAGCAGACTGGGAAGAATCTGGCTGAGAGGCATGGGCTGGTGAATTCAGACAAGACTCCTAGTCAGAATCCAAGATCAGCCTGGGTTAGAAAACCGGAAGTTCCCATGGGCACCATGTTCTCACTGTAAGCAGGTCTCTGAACTCAGCATCATTCAGGAGGTAGACCCCACCTTAGACTTCAAGCATGAACAGGCCACATGCTGGCTTCAGCTCTGCTATGCTTCTTACCCTAGGCTGAGGAAAAGAGCTGTGTGTCCAATGCAATAGAAAACTTCATTTTGTTAATCTTTGATTGCAGTTTTTCATTTTTATTTTTAAAATTTTTAACATTTTTATTCTTTGCTGTTTTTCCTCCTCCTTTGTCCCCCACACTTTATTCCACTCTTTCATCCTTTTTCCCATTATAAGCATGTCTCTGTGTGTATGCTTCTCTTCTTGCCTTTTCTTTCTCACTTTATAAAAGGCAAAGCAATTCGCCCTTGTCCCTTTACATTCTTCTACTTTGATTCATATCTCATTACATGACTCTTTTCTCCTGTCTTATTCATTCTCAATGTTTCTTTTTATTTCCTCTTTCCCTTTTCATCTCTTTTAGCTTTTGCTCTAATATTTGTCAGTCATAGAATCTTTTCCCATTTCCATTTCTCACTACCAATTTTGTACCCAATTTTCTTTTATAGACTTCTAAATAGAAAACATAACCTTATCATCATTAAGACAATTTGTCCCTCTTTTTCCTCCTTCCCATACCACAGAGCAGAAGACTTCACTCTTCTTCTTCTTTCCTTCTCTTCCTCCCTCTATTACCTGGCCTCCCATTCACTGGGCTTTAGATAATTGATTCTCTAACATTACTATTGAATGCTGTTTTCAACATGAAAGAAGACACAACCATTACATTTACTGTATATTAACTGTGGTTTGAGACTTGAATTGCTTAGATGTTTACACTACAACTGTGGATTTCTTCTCTAGGATAAAAGGAGACAAAAAGCAAGGTATCTATCAGGAATGTTATTTCTGAACTATCCCTGATAGATACCACTGTAACAGATTAAACTGTTAGTGCTGTAGCTAATCTTATTGTGAGGAAGAATCCTGACCCATTGGTCAATTTTGTGCCAGTGAACCTGTCTGCTGAATCCTTCATCACTTGAGGGTATCCAACCCAAGAACGTGGACTGGCTCAGACTCTGCAAGAATGTTTGCAACCTGGCAGAAAGAAGTTCAGAGTCTGAGTTAGCTTTAGCCTTCCACCAGAGGATCAGAAGAGTTATCAGGGCCTGCGCACACAAACTCTCTGGCTACTTGGGGATCATATATGTATGCCTCATCAGACTGTTTCATCTTTTCCCATCAGACAACTTATAGGTTTATTTTTAATATTTCTTGATTTGTTTAGTAATGTTGGTTTATGTTCTTTTATGGTTTCTTGTTTTTTTCAGGTTGTTGCTTTTGTGTGTTTATTCTTTCATTGTCTCTGCTTTAACAGGTGTTTAGATTTTCCCCTTGTATCAGCTCTCTCTGGTTACTTGACATAACGCCCATGAGGCAATATTGTTGTCACTCCCATAGTCACTCCTACCTTCTGTAGTATTATTACTATTATTACTTTATTCTCCCCACTGTAAGCCTTTAGTTCTTCCATATGTTATCTAACTTGTGGTAACAAGTTAGGAAGTTTTGAAAACCACACGGCTTCCATAAATCACAAAATAAAGCTCCTTTCTCACACATCTTGGCCTTGCATCCCCCCAAAATGTCTTCTAAAAATTCTCAATACTAACCCTTCTACTCAACTAAAAGTGGTACAATAAAATCAATTTTTACTTCTCAGCTTCAATTATTCCCCCCCCCACGATCTTCCTCATAACATCTAACACCCTTATTTCCCACTTTCCCCATCCCACCTCATCTACTTCATTTAGAACAACCATGAGGAATAAATGGTCATAGTGTGCATACAGAATAAAGAGGGGATGTGTAACTGTAAGCACTATCTCAAGAAATGCTGTAAGATTGAATCTATGGATACCATTGTAAAAAGTAATTCTTTTGGCAAAATATAGTGACAGAGTCAAAATCACTTAAGGAACAGAAGTAGTAAATTCTAGCATTGAATGTACAAAGGAGAAAATTATTGATTAGGAGTCAGCTTCCTACTAAAAATATCCCTATAAGCCACACGTGCTCCTTGCATCTCTAGTGTCAAGCCTGCATAAAGTGCTCCCCAAAAGAGTGGATAAAAGAGAAGTGCATATGCAATGAAATATATATATATATTTATAAATAAATAAACAGATACACATCGGACAATGGGGAAGCAAGCAAATAGAGGCTCTCCAAACCCTTTCCCCAAATCTCCCAAGGCAGGGAAAGCCAGTCACAAAGGGAAAAATAAACAAATATCAGGCAGTACATATCTTCCACAAATGAAAACTGATTGGAAGAAATGAAGAAAATAGATGAGTGCAAAGAACAAAAACTTCACAGCAATTTCACTGAATACATCCATGGTGAATTTTGAGGAGATACATAAAAAATGGGTGGGTTAACCAACCCAGTTTAAAATTCAAATGATAGATTTAACAAAAATATAGACTCCTTTAAAGATGTCATATGGAGATACCCAAAATAAACTGTATAGAATTCATACACTCTAGAAATGACCAGTATGAAGAGGCAGTGTCTCATGTTGAAGACAAAACAGTGAATTGCAATAAAGAACTGAGTGTCTGATATTGAGGACAAAGCAATTAGTCTCAGTAACCTACTCAAAGACGACAAAAAAAAGAACAATAGGGGACTGTCTAGCAGCTACAAGACGAAGAAAAGACCAATTTAAGACTAATTAAAGACTCTAACTAAAGCTACAGAGAAAAACTAGAAGACAGCACAGATGAATTTGCTAACATGTTTATAGAAGTCATAGATTTCCCATATGTATGAAAATAGTTTAAAATACAAGTAAGCAATGCTTATAGAACACCAGATATGATTTAAAAAGAAGTTTTTCAAGGCAGATCCTTATTAAATGAGCAAATATCCAGCAAAACACAGAATCTTAAAAATATCCTAAGAAAAATAAAAAATAGAGAGACCGGCCACAGACAGCGCGGCCAACTCTGCCATCCTCCTCCATCACGCCCGGGCCCACCCAGCCCCAGAGACCTCCTGAGACAGCAAGACCAATGCCAGCAGTCTACTCGATCCCGCCCAAGCCGCCCAGCCAGAGACCGGCCTGAGACAGTGGCTGACTGCAGCGGCCTCCTGGATCTCGCCCCAAGCTCTCCCAGAGAGTGGGAATTTGCAGGATTCACCAGGCTTCCCAGATCAATGAGAGTGTGGTGAGTCTGAGGGAGAGCCATTGGCTTCTTCCAACCCGTGCTATGCGGATCCCTGCCCCCAACCCCTCCAAACGAGTGACTGGCCTGAAACCTCAGGAACCACTCACCAACACCTCCCCGGACCCCCTTCCCTAAAACCCGCTGATCGAGTGGGAATTTCCCCAATTCTCTGGGCATCAAAGTTCAGTGAGTGTAGAACTCCAGGCCCGCCATGCCCGAGAGACATTTTCCAGGTATTACCTGCCCCCCGCCCCCGGTGGCCTGGTGAGAGCCCCAGGCACACTGTGCCAGAGAAACATTTCCAGGTGATTACCGGTCCCACCCCACAGCCCCAGACCCAGTGCAGGTCGACCTGGAGTGAGAACTCCAAGCCTGCCACACTGGAGGAACATTGCTTAGCAATCCTCGGTCCCACGCTACAGACCAAAACCCAGCACAGCCTGGCCTGTGAGGGCTCCAGGCCCACTGCACCAGGGGGACCTTTCCCAGCCTTCTCGGGTTACGGCCTGTAGACCCGGACCCAGCACAGTCTGGCCAACCCAGTACAGCCTACTCAGTGAATAAGATCATCCACTATCCTTTTGTGAGCCCAGAAGACACACCAAAGCCCAGGCCTGCCCACCTGGGGAAAGACCTGCCTGACACAGGAAGGCTGACCCCAAGAACCAACAGAGGGGAACCAAAGGAGCTGCAGCATAAAAGGAACTGAACACCTCAGCTAGACCCAGGATAGGCATACCTGGAAAATCTCAAACTTAATAGACTGGCACCCGAATCTCATAACAAGATAAGGTTATAGCTGCAACAAAGCTCTACACCAAAGGTCAAAGGTCAGTGCTATACAAAATGACAAAGAGAAGGGGAAAAATGCAATCCCAGACCTCGAGTCCATCAGGAAGGGCAGAGGACACCAGCTCAGCTGCAATGCATGAACTAACAGATACAGCAGCAAAGGAAAAGCAGCAGAAAGCTATAGAGGAAATAAAACGAGAAGTAATACCACAAATTAAGAAAGAAATATCTGAATACATAGTACCTGAAATAAAGAATGAATTCCAGAAACATTGGGTGGAAAAACGATGCTCACCCAGAACAAGTGCAGAGAGCACTATCCCAACTGATATATATGAATTAACAGCATCTGAACCAAAGAAACAACAGCAGAAAGATTATGAGGAACTCAAAGCAGAAATAAGTTCTGAAATCAAAAAAGAACATTTTGAAGCCATAGAATCTCAAATACCAAAACAAGTCCAGAAATATACAGAGGAAATCCAACTTGGAAGAAACACAGCAGAAAAAGAATTAATAACTACCTCTAAAGAAGACATGGATAAAAAAAATTGAGATCAGAAATATGATGGATTCCTTGAATGAGCAATACAGAAAAGAAATAGAACACATGAAAAACAAAGAGATATAGAAGAACTAAAAATAGCAATCACAAGTCTACAAAACCGTCTGAGTG
>PVKA01041178.1:0-18222 GCA_004027165.1 Ctenomys sociabilis | reverse complement strand
AAAAAAAAAAAAAAAAAAAAAAAACAGTCTTTTTCTCCCACCATCCATGGTACATATCAGTAACCTGTATCTAAGCTGAATTAATTTTCCCTGCAGGGCATAGGCATGCACTTAGGCTGCTTTTCTCCCTGGTGCTCACAGAGACAATGTAGGCCTTAATCTTCCCATTTAGTCTCCCTTTTTTGTTTTACAATAAGAGCATCAACCACTGCTTGTTTATCCCTAGGGGAAGCAGATAGGCATGATTATTTGCCTTTCTTTCCTTTAAGAACTATCCCCATCCAAAATTGTGTCTCTACTGGCTCTTTTCAAGGCCCTACCACTATCTGACTGCCTATATTATAACTCCCCTTCTCTGGAGAGATACTCCTAGCTGATATGAGCAGGTAAGTAACAAGCAACAACTTTCTTCATTTCTTCCACCCGAAGATTAGCATAGTGACCATGAAGGATCCTTGCAGAGAGTCTATTCAAAGGATCTTCAATAGAGGCCAAGCATTCTCAGGCGCGGATGATGAAAAGTCTGCTTCCTGAATATTTTTTTCTTCAGTTGTCTGAGAGAAGTCTTTCACTGGTTGAGAGTAGAGTTGGGTTCTTCCATGGATGCAGCTTGAGGAGGACTTCTCCATGGTTGTATGCTCCTAAAGGATATCCACAATTTGTCCATTTTATGCAACACATGCAAACCCTCACCTGCATGCTAGCAGAATTAACTGGTCCCTTTATCTTCCTGTCCCTGGAGGACCACCATAACATTTAGGGCTTCTCTTTATTCATGCTTTTATACTTCCAACCAATGTAATTCTACCAGGGTACTTACCAACAGGATTCAGAAAATTGAAGTGCAAAATCAAGGCAAGCTTATACTACAATTGATTCTCCCTTTTTGATTTTTTAATTGCACACATCATTTACTTTTTTCACTTGTCTTTAGCATATTCTTATGAGAATTCCATCATTCTGATGCCCTGCTTTGTCTCTTCAGACATTTTTTTTCCTAGATGTGATGTACAATAAAATGAAGTCCATTAAATGAGCCTCTGGAGGTGTGGTGGTAAATTGTGGATGGAAGGAGTGTTCTGTGGTCCTGTGCTTAGCTCAGTTATAGTGAGCCCATGCCCATGGGCTAGGAGCTTCATTCTCCTCCGTCACCCTCACCTTATGGATGAATAGGATGGCTAGAGCAGCTGATTGAATGGTTTCTCCTGTGGACAGGCTTCATAAGGACAGAATGCCCTTCCCATTTCATTTAGAGTCATCACTTTGGCCTCCCAAAGTGCCATCTGATCCTCCTATGAGAACCTCTTGGAGTCCCATGAGACAGAAGAGTGGGTGTCCCCTAACTGAGCCCTCAGCAATGTATCAGTTACAGTACTGGTTCCTATGAAGATCTCAGAAGTTTCTGCTCTGGTAAATTATAATCATTGTATTTCCTTCTCCCTTCAACTTGGGGGCTTTTACCTTGTGTGCTTCTTTTTCCTGAACAACCTAAGAAAAACTTAATTTTCAGCTTATTCGGTTTTTTGTTTGTTAGGATGGGGCGGAGAAATATTATCTCCACCTCTCGGTATCCTTATTCACATCTGCAGGGTCCTGTTGAATCAACTCCCTTTGAACCAGCTAATATTCACAGATTGTAGTGATTACAATGTAGACTATTTAGGGGTCTAGGTCTCAAGTTACCACAGGTGTTTTGGTAATTTTCAGTCTTTCAGCTAACATTATATAAGTAGTATTAATGTGAACACACAGATGTGTCTATGGAAAATGTTTCCTATGGATGAATAGGTTGAGCATTTTTAATCAGAAAACTCAAAATTGAAAATTTTAAGATGCCACTAGGGGCAAGTTCCACACCATAAAACCATTCCATGAATAAATTTACTTACATTAAAAATATAAGGTTAACTTCAAGCTATGTGTATAGTGCATAAATGAAACATATGAATTTCATGTTTAAATTGGTATTACCAAGATACCTTATGTATATACAAATACTCTAAAATCTGAAAATCAAAATCTAAAATCTAAAATGCCTCTGGGGCTGAGGAGATAGCTCAGTGGCACAGTGCATGCCTGGCAAGTGTGAGATCATAAGTTCAATTCCTGGTACAAAACAAAATCCTAAAATGCTTCTGGTCCCAAGCATTTTGGGTAAGAGATGCTGAACCTGTATCTGTAGAAACCAATTGTGGGGCCAGAAAGATGGCTCAGTACAATAAGCGCTTTCCTGGAAAGTGCAAGGGTCTGAGTTCAATACCCAGTTCTGCCAAAAAAAAAAAAAAAAAAAAAAAAAAAGAGAGAGAGAAACCAATTATCAGGGATTATGTATGTATTGAGTTAGCAGATAAAGCCAGTTTCCCCAAGATGGTTATGGGAATTCTATTCTTGAAGAAAATGTTCATAGTCATATGTGAAAGGTCATAATGTTCAAGAAAATGTTCAGAAGTCATATTGTGATAAGGACATAATTACAGAATGTATAAAGAACTCATCCAATTTCATAATAAGATGAATGTTGGGCATGGTGGCATGCACCTATAATTCTAGCATTCTGGAGACTAAGGCAAGAGGATCAATGTGAGTTTGAGCTCAGGTTGCATTACATAGTGAATTCAAAGCCAGTCTGAAACATGTAGCAAGATCCTGTCTCAACAAAACAATTTAATAACTAGCCAGGGATTTGGATAGACTTTTTTTTTTTTGATACTAGGATTGAGCCCAGGAACTTTATATTGATCTACATTCCGGGCTCTACCTTACCCAAGCCCACTTTTTTTTTTTTTTTTTTTTTTTTTTTTTTTTTTTTTTTGTCTTTTTGAGACAGGGTCTCACTATGCAGTTCAGGCTGGCCTCGAGCTCACTTTGTAGCTCAGGCTGGTCTCGAACTCACAACAATCCTCCTGCCTCAGCCTCCCGAGTGCTGGGATTACAGGCCTGCGCCACCACGCCCGGCTCAAGCCCACTTTTAAAGTTTTCAACTTTGAGACAAGTTCCTTCTAGGTTGCTGAGTCGCCCACGTTGGCTGGAACTTATGATCCTGTTGCCTTAGTCTCCTAGTATGTTTGGGTGGACATTTCTCCAATGAATATTTCAGCTTGACATCATAAAATTATTGGGAATTTGCAAATCAAACTCACAATGAGATAAGATTTCATAATCATTAGGATGGTTAATTTTTTTAAATGGCAAAGATATGGAGGAATTAGAATCCTCATACATTGCTGATGGGAATATAAAATTATGTTCTACAGAAAACATTTTGATTGTTATTCATGATGTCAGTGATCCAATAATGCCGAGAAGATGGCTTAGTGGAATAAGCACTTTCCTGGCAAGCACAAGGGCCTAAGTTCAATCCCCAGTTCCACCCCCCCAAAAAATAATAATAATGCCACTTCATGATATACACCAAAAAATGAGAATATAGTTCCTCCTAAAAACTTGGATACATATGTTTATAGCAGCATTGTTTATAATAGCCATAAACTCAGACATCTATCAACAGACAAATGGATAAACAAAATGAGGCATGTTCATATGATATTATCTATCCATAAAAATTATTCAGCCTGGGCTGGGGAGATGGCTCAGTGGAATAAGTGCTTCCATGACGAACTCAAAGGCCTGAGTTCAATCTCGTTCCACCAAAAAAAAAAAAAAAAAAAAAAAAATATATATATATATATATATATATATATATATATATATATATATATATATATATAGTCAGCCTCAAAATAAATGCAACATTGATATGTGCCACAAAATTAATTAACCTTGAAAACACAAAATGAAAGAAGCCAGTCAAAAAGGCTCATTGCATAATTCTCTTATACAACATGTCTAGAATAGGCAAACCTCTTGAGACTGAGGAGTGATTGCATGGGGAGGGGTAAATAAACAATGACTAATAAGAGAGTTGGGGGAGTTAATGAGAATATTTTGGAATTTTATAGTTATGGTAGTTGTATGATCTTGTGAATATACTAAAGTACTAAAAACTGACTTGTACAGTTCAAGAAACGTGGTAATATGTTTTTAGATTCGCCTTTTTTTTTTTGTACTAAGGATTGAACTCAGGACATTGTGCTTGCTAGGAATGCCCTTATGCCAATGAGCTATCTCCCCTGGCCCCTGGATTTTTCTACATATAATTATGTCATTTGCAAACAATGAGTTTTATTCCTTGCTTTCTAGTATTGTCTTGCTTTATTATACATGTACATCAGCATAGAATAGTATAGAACCCTTAAGCATCTGTAATTGTTCTGTGCATCAGAGTGCAAACCTCCAATAATTCACCATCAAATATGACTCTTGCAGTTACGTGACTGTACAGACATTTGCAGCATAGTAATGCCTTGACTTGTATCATTGCAATCTTTTTTTCACTGAAATCTTTTTATAATTAGTTGGTGATAATTCCTTTCTGTTGTATCATGGGTTAGTCATATTGTTTTTGCTTAATCCTTTTTTTGGTCATACCGGGGATTGAACTCAGGACCTTGCACTTGCCAGGCAGGTGCTTATTCTACTGAGCCATGATCTTGGCTCTAAGTCATATTGTTTTATATAGCAGCCTATCCAAACCTCATCGCAATCCAGAGGAGTATATAAATTGTAATCCCAAGAGAAAATTATTGGAGTTTTTGTGAGTAGATTCCAATCTTCCACTTCCAGTGCAACCCAAGGATGTGGGTGGCACTTCCTTGGGTTGAGTAAAGGTGAGAATAAAAAAACATAGACATATCTGCTGTTATGGGGAGCTAAATCCAGTTGAAACAAAGGCTAGTCAGAGCAAAGGCCATGACACAGGGCCAAATCCAGGTTTTATGAATTCATGAAGAGGGGAGTGGCTTGGTATTCAGTAACTGGAGAGTGGTGGGAAGGGTGCATGTCCTGTGAGCTGGCTTAGGTAGAAGGCACAATAGCACGCCTGTAATCCCAGCACTAGGGAGGCTGAGGCAGGAGGATTGTTGTGAGTTCGAGACCAGCCTGAGCTACAAAGTGAGCTTAAGGCCAGCCTGAACTGCACAGTGAGACTCTCAAAAAAAAAAAAAAGACAAAAAAAAAAACAAAAAAACAGCACCTCTGCGATGTGCAGAGAGAGGCATGAACAAAGAGTACTGGATTCTGGTATCAGGTAGCCTCTAAGGTTGGAGGAATCTGCACAACACAGTTTGAAGAAGTATCTAGTGTTGAGGGTTGGATGCTTCAGCTCTAATATCTGCTTATTGCTCTGGACCTCACTGCTTTTCAATCCCAGTTGACAGTGGGGTGTCTCTCAGCCTAGCTCATACTGGGTAGGAGGGAGCTGTAGGGAGGCATCACAGACCATCTTTTAGCTTCAAAATCTGCACATCAGCGCCTCCGCTGGACCTACTGGCATTGCTTAAAGCCAATCAAAGATGTAGAACATTTCCCTAGCCAGCTCTAGGCAGATCAATACACAGAAGTAAAGCAAAAGTGAATCAAAATTGCAAATTGTCTTCTTTCAGGAGGAACCATTGTGGTCTTCCAGGTTTTTAGCCCAGTTTTACCTTTCATGTAGTGCTGAAGACAATCTGCACATATGTAGGAGATATGGAGGTTCATTCTCTGTTCTCCCTGCTCCTACTCCCTTCCCACCCTCCCTCTCTTCCTCCCTCCTTCCTTCCATCGTTCTCTTTGAGTCTGGGCCTCTATGTTGCCCAGTCTAGTCTTGCACTCATGGTCATCCTGCCTTAGCTTCCCAAGTGCTAATATCACAGGAATGCAGCATCACATAGGACTCTGTGCTTTCTCAATTATAAACCATTGTGCTAATAAATGTTTTTATAGCTATTAGAGTGAGAATTTTAATTTACATAAATTTCTTAAATAAAGGTCCCATGATGAAGTTATTTTCACAAGCACATTTAGCTCCCTTTTCTAAACGTTTTAGTGTAGTGAGACTACTTCTGAAAAGCCTATTGCCCTGTGTTCTGGTTTCTAGAAAAGAAAAAGTCTTATAGACCATGATATTTTACCAACTATTAGCTATTTGTACATGTAAATGTCAAATGTAAAATATAAAACCATACAGTACAGAAAACATGAATAAATTATTTTGTGCCTGACTGAGAAAACATTTCATAAATATAACCTAATCCACATGACAAAGAAGAAACATTTAAGTTAAGCTACAAACTGGGCACATTGCTCAGTGGAAAAGTACTTGCCTAGCATGTGCAAGGTCCTGGTTTTCATCCCTGGCACCAAAATAGGGTAGTAAATTAAGCTACTACCAACTTATTTTACTTTTTTTTTTTACCTTATTTTATTTTTTCTTATTTTACTTTTTAATAAAAAATTATATTTACTTAGAAGCATTCAAAATGTCAACAAAACAGTTGCAACTTTTTTTTTTTTTTTTTTGCAATTACAGAGTGGTATTCAGTTAGCAGAACAACAGTTATTTTGTATAATCTGAGAAAACTGAAGATGAAAAACTGCCATCCCCATATATAACTAATTTGTGTTGTGCACCAACAAGAACCTGCTTTAAATTTCCATGCCAATTTACAACCTGCATACTGTACCAGGCAAGGTTAGCGGCTGTTGAAAATACCACTAGGACAGGGCTATCTAAAGACACAATTGGTGGTAGTGTGTTAATTATACAAAAAAAAAGACACTGCACAGTTTAAAAACAAATCTTACACAGCTTTACATTTTATTTTTCTTCAAAAGGAATGAGTCGTATACAGGAGGGTTAAATGCTTTACAGACAAGAAAAAAATGCTAGAACCAACTTATTCATCCTATTCATTCTCTTCATCTTCTTCCTCCTCTTCACCCTCATCTTCCTCAGCCTCCTCCTCTTCCTTTTTCTTGCTTTTTCAAGCCTTGACAACTCCCTTGTTTTCTGCATCAGGTTTTCCTTTAGCCTGGTAGGCAGCAAGGTCCTTTTCATACTTCTCTTCCCTTAGCAGCCTCCTTCTCTTAACACTTGTCATCTGCTGCAGTATTATCCCACATTTCTCCAAGTTTCTTCACGATATTACCAATGGAGAGGCCACAATGTTCTCCTTTGATTTTTGAGTAATAATCAGAACACAACAAGAAGAAGGCTGAAGGAGGCCTCTTGGGCACCTCGGGATCCTTGCACTTCTTTTTTGTTTCTCCTTTACAAGGAATATAAGTTTTCATGCCTTGTCCACTTTTGCCATATCTTCAGATTTTCCTTTTTCTTTAGCAGACATGGCCTTCCACCTCTCTGAGCACTTCTTAGAAAACTCTGAGAAGTTAACGGAAGCATGTGGGTACTTCTTCTTGTGCTCCTCTTGGCAACTTTGCACAAAGAACACATATGATGACATCTTGCCTCTTGGCTTCTTAGGCTCTCTTTTGCCCATGTTTACTTGCTTTCCCCAGTGAGGTATAGAGTTGCCCAGCACCCGTCCAGCTCTCATTTGCCCCAGCACTGTCTCTATGGAGCTCAGTGTACTACAATGGCTATTCCAACTTTTTTTTTTAAGAAAATTGAAAAAAGTATGATGGGAAAAATCACTATAAATAAAGGCAAAGGAAAATATGTGCCAGATCAAAGATAAAGGGCTAATGTTCTTAATGTGTGAAGAATGCTTAAAAATAGAAATGGATGAGAAAAAAACCCTAATATCCCCCAAGAGTACAGGTATCAGCAAACAGACCAAATACATGAATGAATGTTACATAAAATGGCTCAGATACATTTGGCTTTCTTCAGAGAAGAAATATAAATTAATACTACAATGAAATATTATTTATTTGAATGAAAAAAAATGACCATATGCTGAGTTGAAAAGGTGCCAAAAAATAGTGACCTCTGGTCCTGGGAGTATGAAAGAGCACAAACTTTAGCAAGAGAATTTTGCCTTATTTACATATTTATTTATTGTGGCTGGCTCAGCCCCACCCTGGGGATGGGAATTGAACACTGGTCTTTGGGCTTGGCTAAGTAGGTGCTTTAGACCACTGAGCTATCTCACCAGTCCCAAGAATTTTGCCATATTTAACAAAATTATACCCACTGAGTAATCATATGCCTAGAAATCATACTTATGCTAAAGATACATACCTGAGAAGCTGAAACTAATATTCATGGAGTTAAATATTTTAGCATTATTTGAAACTGCAAAATACTGGGAACAACCTACATAACTGTAGGCAGGAGACTGGCAGAGTAAATTGGTATAGACATGCAATGAGGTACTACATAACATTTATTAAAAGTGAAGATTTTTTAAAAAGTTTTTATGTATGTAGTTCAGGGTCTTACTACATGGATTGGATTTGTAGTGATCCTCCTGTTTTGGGATTACAGATGTGCACCACCAGGCCGGGACTTTGTCTGTGGTTCAGCATGCCCTGGGGGCAGGGCCGGTGCGGCATGTGGGACTGGGGATGGAACCCTGGTCCCTGTGCTTGCCAAAGCAGGCGCTTAGTCCACTGAGTTATCTCGCTGGCCTTTGAAGTTGGTTTTTATGAATGAACATGTGTAACTTCCAGGACATAATGATAAAGTTGTAGAATATACCTTATATGCATAGATACACACACACCAGTATCTGTCTCTATCCACTTTAAAAAACCTAAGGACGTCAATACCAAACAACCAGAAACTAAATGAAATTTGTTACTGGCAAAAGAAGATTGGGTGAAAATGCAGTGGACAGGACAGAGGGTGAACAATACTTCTCCAAGTGTGTATCTTTATGTATGTTTTAAATGTCTGGAACCTTTATCAGCATATCAGTTTTTTTAAAAAAAAGTTAATATGATGATAAAAAAAAAAAGTCTAAGACTGATGTCTTTCAACCTGTAAGTGACATTTAGTATGAGACAGGCTTTGTACTGATGGCTGTCTAGGAATGACAGGTGCTCCCTGCTCCAAATCTCATATCTGACTCCAGCCTCTCCATTCCCCAGGGTCTTAGAAGCAAACATTATATAGTACAGTGTCTCACTGCAAATATCAGACTTGTAGTGACCTTGCTGTTTTCAGCCTCCCAAGTGCTGGGATTACAGGTGTGTGCCACCATGTCCAGTCTTGTTGTCTTATCGAGCCTCAGGGGTGGGGCCAGCACAGCATGCTGGGGATCCTTGTATCTGTCTAAGCAGGTACTTTAATCCACTGGGCTATCTGGCCACCCCCGCATATACCTTTCTTTACCTCATCTGTCACTCAACAACTCAAACCACCCTGGACAAAAGTACTCAACTAACAGTGGTGTTGTAGGCAGGTAAATTAGAAATATTATAGGCAGTCAGACAAGGCTAGGCCCTAAAAAGGAGCCAGTATGGAAGATAAGATATGTCACAATTATGGGAGAGATAGACCCTCCCGCTGTTGGCCAGGCCTCTACACAAAAGATCAAATAAATGCCTACCTCCTTAAGGATAAACATCAGGGACTGATACTCTAGATAGGTCTCTATCACCTTGATAAAGCCAGAGTCACTAACCCAAATCCCTATGGGGCAGGGGAAGGAAACAACCTGTTCTGTATTCATACCTGCTTGTTATTTGACTTGCTTCTCCTTTGATCCCAGATTTAATCAATTTTTCCTATATCAACAGGAGCAAGGAGGCCAAGGGACCCACAGCCCTGTTTTCCTAATACATAATCACTTAATAGTTAACTCCCCAAAGCCTTAAACTAAAAGGCATGGGCATTCTCTCTCCTTTGTCTCCCTCTTCTGGTGCTGACGCTGTACTGTACATATTACATTTCTAGTTTTGTTAGGAGAAAAGCATCCCTAGATCTGAGGCAAACTTTTTTGCTTCTCTAGCTCCCTTGTCCTTTCTGTGCTGTTTAGCACATTAATTAAACTTCCTGCTTTTCTTTCATGATGCTGGCTTCCTTCTTTCCCTGCTTCCCAACACTCCTAACTTCTTTTCACTTTCTCTCCCACTCATGCCAACACTGTAGCCTAAAGTCTTGGGGATCTACCTTTGTGCCTATTTACTGAACACTTGATGTTCTCTGGCACCACAACATCACTGTGACCTAATCTGAGTTCTTCATCTTCCTTTCATTGAAATGAAGGGTCCAACCCCTGGAGTAAGGTGAGGGAATGATGGAGGGAGCTTTTAATATCATACAGGGCACTGGTCTCAAAGTGTGGTTCCAGGGCCAGGTGCAACAGTGAGAAAGACTTATTAGAAATGAAAATTTTAGGTTCCACTTAAGATCTATGGGGTTTAGAGGTTCTGAGAATGGGACTCAGAAGCCTATAGTTTATATCAAGCCTTCCAGATGACTTTATTTTTTTACCAGTGGTCATGGTCCTTGGAATTGAAACCCAGGGCCTTTACACTGAGCAAGAGCCTCATCCACTATTTATTTATTTGTTTGTTTATTTATTTATTTTACTGAGACTCGAACTCACAGCCTTGCTCTTTCCAGAAAGGCACTGTGCTGTTGAACTACATCATTGGTAGTTTTGATTTTTATTTTGAGGTAAGGTCTTATTAAGTCACTAAATTGTGAAGGCTGAGTTTGAACTTGTTTGAACCTGCTTCAGCTGCTCAGTGTCTAGGGAGTATCGGTGAGCCCCAGGACACCTGGTTTCTTCCAGCTGATTCTGATACTCAAATTTGAGAACTATTGAATCAGAGCATGGTCAGTGAACTGTGGGTCCATCCCACCCACTGCCTGTGTTTATAAAGTTTTATTGGAAAACAAGCATACCCATTTGTTTATGTATTATCTATGGCTGCTTTCCTTTTACTATGATGCAACTGGATTGAGACCATGTATTTCTCATAGCTTAAAATATTTACTGTCTCCCTCTACAGATAAAAAGTTTGCCTACAGCCGGGCGTGGTGGCGCATACCTGTAATCCCAGCACTCGGGAGGCTGAGGCAGGAGGATTGTTGTGAGTTCGAGACCAGCCTGAGATACAAAGTGAGCTTAAGGCCAGTCTGAACTGCATAGTGAGACCCTGTCTCAAAAAGACAAAAAATAAAAAATAAAAAATAAAAAAAAATTAAAAAAAAAAAAGTTTGCCAAGACCAAAACTGGAACACTGTCTACCACATCCTGTGGCAGCATCTGATGATCTCCAGAACTATAATTTTTTGTGTTCAAGTCAGGTTGGGTCCAGACTCTATAATTAAGATATTAATTATCAAAGATTAGTAAGTTGTAAATTATTTTTATCTGATAGAGCTGAAAATGATTTCTTAGCTAAGAATTTTATTGTGCTGTATACTGTTAACCAGTTGTGGATGTAACCTAGAGATCCTATTCCAACCCTTTGTCTTCTTTTGTTGCATACACGTGCTCACACACACCATGAGCCATGGTCTCGCATAGCTTCTACCTCAGCTTCACATTCTCCTACTAAGAGAAAATGTATTGAATTAGGTTTATTATATAAGGTGTGGTTGAAAAACATGAATATTTAAATTTTCAAAAATGCATTATAGGGGGCTGGGAAGATGGCTCAGTAGAATAAGCACTTTCCTGGCAAGCGCAAGGGCCTGAGTTCAATCCCCGGCTCCTCCAAAAAAAAAAAAAAAAAAAAAAAAAGCATTACTAAAGAGACACGTTGCCTCATCACCCTCAGAATATTCCACTCTCAGTGAACATACCTATCCCATTGTTCTTGCCACTTTCTGAGACAGTTCTGGAAGTCCTCTTTCACATCTTTAGTTTTGCTGATGTGGCTATCTTCATGTCCTGATCTGGTTCAGAATGTTCACCTTTCATAGTCATTTAATTTTGAGAAAGAACCAAAGCCACAAGATGCTAGATTTGGAGAAGAAGCGAGGTGAGGACACACAATAATGTTTATAAGAGCCTGCTTTTCAGTTAGACAGCGGTTGGCAGCAAAATTTTAATCATACCTGAGGAAGACATCATAAAAGAGACTTCCAGGGCTAGGGAGATAGCTCAGTGGACTAAGCGCCTTCTTTGGCAAGCTCGGGACTAGAGTTTGATCTAGGGATCACGGCAGCAGTACAGAGTAAAAGCAACAACAGAAAGACCAAGTGAGACAAACCTCTTTTTGTCTCTTATATTACATCCAGTCTATCAGGATTAGGGCAGTGCCAATCCAATCAATGGACTAATCCAGAATCCCCCACGCTTAATCCCAGCATCCTTAATAAATTACACATTTTAGATTCAACTGCCTTCAAAAAACACTGTATGACCTCATGAGGCTATGGAGGGACATCTAGACACAAACCATGCAATGGGGTGTGTTGGAAACAAGGAGGGATATTTTGAGGGGATTAATGGCAATGTGTCTTTTACTGTAATAATTATTTTTTATTTTATTTTTATTTTTCTTGCGGTACCAGGGATTGAACTCAGCACCCTGCTCTTGCCAGGCAATTTCTTTTTCTACTGAGCTATCTCCCCAGGCCCTATTAATCTGTATCATTTTTATATTAGGTATGGAATTTTATTTTATGACATGGCCTTTTATGAGCTATGTCCCCATTTCAAGATAGCTGTGATCCAACTTTGTATCCACACAATTGCCCAATAGCTAGTATAGACAATAGAGCCAGTAAAAAGTTGTGAGTGGGAGGTGCTGAAAAATCAAACTGTGGATTGAAAAAGTAGCCCTAGGTTTGGAATGTCTAACATCCTATCAAATCCTATTTTCCTCTTCTCTCCTCCTGCAAATGTTTTTTTTCTAATTTTGATATAGGAAAATGAAACTCCCAACCTGAAAGATACCAAGGCTGAGTTCGTGTTCTCTAAAACTGAAGAATTAACTTTAGGAACAATGAAGGTTAAGAGCAGAATATATTTATTGGGGAATAAAGAGAAAGCTCCTGTCCAAGAAGACAGAACCAAGACCTGAGCAGTTGCCCCCAAAGTTGTGTCTTCCAAGGATATTTATAGAATAAAACCATGTGGTGAGGTGGGTCTGAGGTGGAGAACATGGGAACTCGCTGAGGTGGGCATGAGGTGCTACAAAACTATGGTCAACCAATGAGATTACAAGCACAATTACTCAGGTAAGACTGATTAAACCTGGGACCAAAATGGGGAAGTGAGTCCCTTAGCAGGCTGGCAGGGCAAGCAGGCATAAATACAGAACCCAGGCTTTTCCTGTAGGGGCCTGGGTTAGTGACTTCCAGGTGTCTTTAAGATTAATCCTAGATGCCTATCTTTAGGGAGGTCTGTGGTTGCATTTGTTTACACCTTTGTCTTGAGATCCAGCCCAAGCAGGGGTCTGTCTCTCCCAAAGATGCAAAATCATCTTGTCTTCCATACTGTCTCCTTGAAGGCCTAGACCTGTCTCATTGTCTATAATATTTCTATGTAATTCAGCTGCCTGCCACAATTTTAAAATACTGTTTTTAATACTAAAAAAGAAAAGTAAGGATTCTTTAAAATGTAAATAAAATTCTATTTCCTTTTGTTCAGTGTCTCTGTTCAGCAAAAAATAAGATCTTTCTTTCTTTCTTTCTTTCTTTCTTTCTTTCTTTCTTTCTTTCTTTCTTTCTTTCTTTCTTTCAGTGGTACCAGAGATCAACCTCAGGACCTTGGCCTTGCCAGGCAAGCACTTATTCCACTGAGCTATCTCCCCAGCCAAAATATCTTATTTTATTTTATTTTTTATGTATTTACTACAAGGTCTCACTACACAGATCAGAGTTGTAGTGATCCTCTTGTTTTTCAGTTCCCCAGGTGCTGGGATTACAGGCTTGCACCACCATGTCCAGTCTCAATCAATGTCTTAGAGCACTGGGGGCAAAGCCGGCGCTGTATGTGGTGCCTGGGATCTAACTCTGGTCCTTGTGCTCTGCCTAAATAGGTGCGTTAGCCCATTGAGCTATCTGGCCAGCCCTTAAGATCTCTCATTTTCAGTATGACTTTGTCAAATGTAACCATTTGACCAAGAAATATTTATTTATTAATGACACTGTACAAATACTTGTTCATGGAACAAAATAATTTATTAAGAAACATAAGGGACCTCACTGCTACCACCACTCCCTTAAGTGGTAGGAATATTAATCTCTAAGTTGTGGACTCCTCCTCTTCAAAGACAAGGTAGTTACCCACTATCTCCTACATATTGGTTCTCACTGATTCATACAGCAGTGTCTCTCCGAGTGGGTGATTTTCTTAGGCTCACCTGAAGAATGTGTTATAGAAGTGCATTTGCAGGTGCCACTCAAATTCAGAATCTTTGTGCCTGCATCTCCAAGAATCTTTATTTTTATTTTTAATTAACATTGCAGCCAATTCTTATGCACCCTGAAGTCTGTGAATCACAAGTTAAATTCTTCTAAATGTAAAGAGAAGCAGAGAGCCCAAAAGAATTGCCTAAGTGCACCCTAAATAAACTAAGAGGGTTGAGGGATCCTGTGTCCTTGCTTCTTGGAAACATCCTTGGCAGAATTTTATTTATAAAATGTTTCAAGTTGAATCATTGTATAGTGGTCACCTATATATGCTTTACTAATTATTGTGCAGGAGTTGTCCGTATATTCTCTAATAACTTAACATGTACTATACCTGCTTTCTCATAAGTCTGTCATTTTATCCATCTCTACTCATTGGCCCATCTTACTCTTGTGCTAAAGTTTCAAAGGAAATTTCAGATATCTGGAGTATCCAATTTTGGATGGTACTGACTCTAAGAATAACAGGGCAATGAAGCCTTATAGCACTGCTAAAAATACAGTGGCTTCTTAAATTGGATAGAATTGGTGGTTGAGGCTGGGGGCATATCTCAGTGACAGCACATACACTTAATGTGTTCCAGGGCCATGAATTCAATTCCCAACATGTGGGAGATGGTAACTGTTTGGCCTTGGCCTTGGGAGGACATTTACATTGCCCTTAATCTAAGACAGAAAGATAATCTTAACTGGCTGTAGACAGCCTCTGCAGAGTTTTCTCTGTTTATCTGGATGGGCGCTTTTGTTTTATTGCTGGAAGAAGGAAGGAGGTGTGGGGCTGTGGAGAAGAGATTAAATGTAGAAGCTGATGGGAGTAATAATCCTCTGTAGTCCAAATGTGGAGGACCACCTGGATAGCTTTCCTAGAAAGAAGAGCATTTGGTCCTTGCTCCTTGAATTGTTGATATGTACAGAGTTAGCTAGGACATTTCCTTAACCCCTCAATTGGCTTTAAGCAATGCAAATGGGTCTAGCCAAGGTGCTGCTCTGTACCCTTTGAGGCAATGGACAGGTCAGTGATGCCCCACCTATAACTCTGGAATAATATGTGCGAGCTAAGCCAAATGACAATGCTATCAGCTGATAATGAGCCTTGAGAAAAAAGGCTATGACTTCCCAGACCATGGATTACACATCACAACTGAAGCAAAGCATCCACCCCAAAATAGTAGATACTACCCTACACAGTGATATGCAGATATCTCTCTCTCTCCTCCTCCCTCTCCATATTGCAGAGATGATTTCAGCCCTCCTATTTAGCCCATCTCACAGCACTCATGTACTTCCCACCACTCTCAGTCACTCATTCTTGCACCACTCTCTTCTTCACTAATTAATAAAACCTAGGTTTAGCCCTTGATTGAGGCCCTTGTTCCAGTTAACCATCATTCTAGCTGGATTTAGGACTCCTTGGCTCCTGGCAGCTGCAAATAAGTCTTAGTGTCTTTATCCTTGCCATGCACTGCAGTAGAAGTAGTAGATTGGAATTAGTTTACCATAATTCCCATAACTTTTCTATTGGGATTACAAATATAAGTGTCACTGAACCATGATGAACTCTGGGAAGGGCTTTAATGCATAGGTTCTGAGATTGTAGTGGGAAGGTGAGGTGGAGGCTGAGGTTTGCTGTGGTTAGTAGTTAGCAGCTAAATTCTTAGACACCTATGGCTGCATTCCAGCGGCCCCTGACTGCTTGACTTGTATGTAATACTCAGGTGCTGGGTCTCTGTTGTGAGAAAATATGTGTGCCTGATACAAAACCCAACTTCAGTTGCTAAGATATAAGTATATTTCTTTATACATTTCCTTAAGTTCACATAAGATCAACATATGAGACCACAGCAGTTGGTGGGCAAGACAGAAAACAACTGATTCTGTCGCGCGCATCCTCGCCTGCAAGGAAGACGCGACCACTGGTTGTCTCTGCAATGCTTTATTCTTCCATGGATTGCCTTCTCCTCCTGCTCCTCCGCTCCTCCTGCTCCTCCGCTCCTCCTCTGCTCCTCCGCTCCTCCTCTGCTCCTCCGCTCCTCCTCTGCTCCCGCTCCTGACCCGGGCAAGCCCGCCCCAAGCTATATACCACAAGGTGTCCAACCCTGGAGTGACACGTGGGCGCAGCCAATTGGTCCAGATACGCGGAAGGGAGCCACAGTCTTTGCCTTAGCCATATAAAGAGTTGTTTACTACTGAGAGCACTCACCCAGCGGGGGGTGGAAGGTGGAAGCCAGCGCCGTCTTTCAGGCGGCTGGCTATTCCTATTCGCAGCTCTCTACATGATTCTGACCAGAGAGTCTAAAAAGAATACAGAGATGAAGGAGTGCATGCTCTTGAAAGTTCTTCTAGAGATAACATTGTCCTTAAAATGAAATTCAAATTTCTGATCTTCAGGTGTCTGCATTATCTGGCCTCTGCTTATACCTCCAGCTTCCTCTCCTCTCCTTCACCATAACTTGGTCACAACAGTCCTGGCTTCCAGACTGAGTCACACTCACAGAATCCTCAGGACATTTGCACTTGCTATTTGTAGAGAGCTGCGAATAGCCAGCCGCCTGAAAGACGGCGCTGGCTTCCGCCTCCCCCCCACCCCCCGTAAGTGCTCTCTGTAGTAAACAACTCTTTATATGGCTAAGGCAAAGACTGTGGCTCCCTTCTGCGTATCTGGACCAATTGGCTGCACCCACGTGTCACTCCAGGGTTGGACGCCTTGTGGTATATAGCTTGGGGCGGGCTTGCCCAGGTCAGGAGCTGAGGAGAGGAGCGGAGGAGCAGGAGGGGAAGAAGAACTACTCTATCCATAGAAGAATAAAGCATTGCAGAGACAACCAGTGGTCGCGTCTTCCTTGCTGGCGAGGATGCGCGCGACAAGTGGTGCCGAAACCCGGGAACTGCAGTCCCATGACTGGTTGAAGCTCTGTGCAAGTGATACCAGTAAGCCCCGCGGTAAGTAGGGGTCCGCTTCGAGCGGGTAACAGCCCACGGTCCCAAGGCTAAAGAAGGGCGTGGAGTCACCTAGAGTGACGGGGAACCCGGTAAGGGCCAGTAAGCCCCGCGGTAAGCAGGGGTCCACTTCGAGTGGGTAACAGCCCACAGTCCCAAGGCTAAAGGGGGACGTGGGAGTCACCTAGAGTGACGGAAAACCCGGTAAGGGTGTTCTCTCTGTACATGAAGAGGGAGCAAGAGTTCGCTGACGAGCGGACTAAAAGCGAAAGTAAAACAGAACAATGGGCGCTGCGTCAAGCCCAATTTTTTAGGCTCTAAAGGAGCTGCTGTATGCAAAAAAGCTCAAGCTGAGCAAAAGAACCTTGGAGAAATTTCTTGAAGAGTGTGATATTGTAGCTCCCTGGATCGCGGTGTCCGGAAGTCTCACGGTACTGTCCTGGGACAAACTAGGAAGAGATTTAGATTTAGCTTATGAACAAGGGACACTAAGGGCTGGAGTGAGACGATTTGGCTGTTGATCCGGGGATGCTTGGGGGGCTGGCAAGATAGCTCAGCGGTCTAGAGCGCCTCCCAGGGACCGCGGTTCGAGCCCCAGCACCACATGCCATGCCAGCCCCTCCCCGCCGGGCCGGCTGAGCTTATCCCCCACCCCCGCGAACAAAGAATCCGTGATGTGTAGCGAGACACTGGAATAAATAAAGGAATTTTTTGGAAAAAACAAAAAAGAGGGGGGGACTGCCCCCGGGAATGTCCGTAATCCAGAAATGTGGTGGGCACTGGGGGCGGAGTTCCCCATGGCCCTTCCTGTCTTTCAAGATGCTCAAGGTAATCGTTACCAAGAGCCTTTAGATTTTAAGGTGATCAAATCGCTGGCGGAATCAACTAGGACATGGGTGAGTAGTCCCCTGGTGCTAATGACAGCAAGGATAGCCCGGTGTTCCCTATGGTTTATGCCAGAGATTGGAAAACAGGCACAGCGGCCCAGTTAACGGCCATAGAAGAAGCACCAGTAAGAGGGTCCTTTGATTTAGCGTCCTCCCTATGCTTTGTCAAAAATGCTTCCCTTAGTTCAGCTGATTCAGCGTACACCGCTGATGGCTGCCTCCTATTGCCTAATA
>PVKA01041177.1:0-18249 GCA_004027165.1 Ctenomys sociabilis | reverse complement strand
GGGCTGTCCATTGACATTCAACTAACTTAGGTGCTTGAACTTGACACCACAGTCCAACACAGTCCAGCATTCTACAACCATAGTGAGTTATTCAAAGAAATTGTCGACCAGGTCCATTTACAGCTCAGCTTAATATTAATATTATGGGCTCACGATGTATACTTCATTTTTATACTTTTCTGCTGGATGGTTAAGACCTAGGTAGATCAAAACTTATATACCAACGCAAGAACTTTATATTTCCTATGTGGTCACTAAAGCCACAGATGCGGCCCGCCCAGTCTCAGAGAACAAAAATGCAAGGCAGCACTTAAATTTGATTGTTAGATAAACAATTAATACTATTTGGGGATGGTTTTACTCCAGGCTAACCCTAATAAAGTGGCCCACAGTGATTAAATTTCTTCTTTTTTTTCTTTGTTTGTTTGGGGTTTTTTTGCAGTACTGAGGATTGAACTCAGGACCTTGTACTTGCCAGGCAAGCGCTTGTTCTACTGAGCTAGCTCCCCAGTCCCCTAAATTTTTTCTTGTGCTCTCAGCTCCTTATATTTTAAAAAAGAAAGGAGACAGGGACACAAAGGATGGGAGGAAGGGTAGTCCGAACCACAAATGGTTTATCACCAGTATTTCATCTCTCTCTGTCTCTCTCTCTCTCTGTCTCCCTCCCTTTCTCCCTCCTTCCCTCCCTCCCTGTCTTTCTCTCTGCTTTCCCTACAATGCTTTCAAAAAATTAAACAAAACAAAGCCTCCCTCACTCACTCCAGACCTCTGCCTTGGATTATAAATTTCCTGCAGGTAAGATCCCTCAGGTAAGACCTCCTCTGCCTGCACTAGCACAAACTCACACCCCTCCCAGGCTTCTGTGGCAGAGCCCCCCGGGAACCAGTGGAACAATCTCCTGACTTGCCTCGCCCCTGCTGGTAGCCATCCTGTTTGACCCATCTTCTTAGACATTTGCCTGCAGACCTGGCCAGAGTATTCTTCTGGTCCCTTTAGCACTGCTGTGTCCCTGGCATACAAAGCCATGCCATGTATACCCTGCCTGATAGTGCAAACCTGCCCAGCCGATGGCCCACATCACAGAAGCTTCCTCCGGTATCTGCTTTCTGCAGAGTCAGTCTGCAGTGACTGAAAGGACACCAGGACTGCAATTTCATTCTTCCGCCACTCAGCTTTCAGTCAACTCATTTACTCACATCTCGTTACAAGTGATTCATGCGCAACATTTTGAAAATGCAAAGCGTTTACTGTTCAAAAAGTAGAAAAGTCATTGAGACAAAGACTTTTTTAGCATTTTGGTGTGATTTTTTTTCTCCTTTCTATTTCTGTGCTTTCATTTTAAAGCCCATTGAATTTTTTTTAAAAAAAGGCTCCAAAGATTGAGAATGTGTTAGACAAAGAAGGACCCATAAAGTCCTACATTCAAACTTTAACACTGAAAACACAAAATAAACCAAAAAAAAAGCTAAAACAATTTTTCCTTGTATTATAATGAGGCTTTTTAATATTTTACATTCTTTATAGGTCATTATTTTTATAATTGTACAATAGTAAATAGAACATATTCACTAAATATTTTTCGACTGTCAGGAATACTTATAATATATCCAGATCTCTATAATCAAAACTAATGCTGCTGTGAACATCTTTGGTCATGAAGCCTTTCCCCCATGTTTCCAATTGCTTTCTCAAGTAAGATTTCCAGAAGTAGAATTACTGAATCAAAGAATGAGATTTGCATTCAGATAAACATTGTTGTTCTTTCTTTCAAAAGGGCCAAAGACCTCAGGATAAAAGCCTCAGAGTAAACATATCCATAATCCTTTTTCTTATGATGTAAGTTCATATGTTTATATACTTCTCTCAAAATATGAGAAAAGTAAATTCTCAGTGGTTCAAAGCATACAAAAAGACTTAATGAGCAGAGGCCAGAAATATAGCTCAGCGGCATAAGTGCCTGCCTGGCAAGCACAAGGTCCTGAGTTTGATCCCTGGTTGATGAGCAAGGTATAAAAAGTACAGGGACCAACGGTGGGACAGGAACCAGGCAGCCAGGTCAGAGTTCAGTATCCCTGGGGAGGCTGACAGCACTTCAGGCAGCGTTCAGTGACTGGGAGCTGGTGAAGTTAAGCTGACAGAACAGCAAAATAAAAGTTTGCTTCAACCTGCAATGTGCTTTCCCCAGAGAGCTCAGGGATGCAATCCCTTAAAGGCATGGTTAGAACTGAGGGATTACATCCCTAACACAGGAAGAGGATGGATCCACCGTGTGGATCCTTTGTGGAGAACAGCTTTCCTGAAGGCAGACAAAAAGGCTTCTAGAGAACAAAGTAGAAATAAGAAAGTTTATGAAGGGCTGGCTAAATAGCTTAGCAATTAAAGCATTAAAGCACCTTCAAACGGGCACAGAGGCTGGGCTGTGGCTTTGGGCCTGCTGTCCTGGCCCCGCCCCCAGGGCTTGCTGAGACAGCAATTGAGACTGGGCGTGGTGGCACGCGCCTGTAGTCCCAGCTCTTGGGAGGCTGTAAACAGGCGGATCACTAGGAATCCGATCTAGTAATGAGTCCCAGAACACCCTGTAGACCCTTCCCTAAAATACAAAAAAAAAAAAAGAAGAAAAAAGACGTTTATGAAAATGTGTGCGGGGTTGGTGCCAGCGGTCGTTGTTCTCTCTTCCTTGCTGTGACTGCCCTGAGAAGGGAAGCTCTGAGAAGGCTTCTCTCTGCTGTGATTCCTAGATTTAGTCAGCTTGCAGGATTCTTCCCATCCCCTCTAGGGTTCCACGGGAGTCCACACGTGGCCTGCACCGTGTGGATTTGGAGAACTGTCAACCCGAAAAATGAGGTCTCTGAGCTGCCACAGGAATGTTGGCTGACACTGAGTCCAGCTAACCCATGAGACCAGAGCTAGAGGCCACGACCGAGGAGCCAGGGAGATGGCTCAGTGGAATAAGCATTTCCCTGGCAAGCACAAAGGCCTGAGTTCAATCCCCAGTTCCGCAAAAAAAAAAAAAAAAAAAAAAAAAAGAGGCAAGAGGCCAAGACCGAGAGCCAAGACTCTCAGGGGAGGGAAGACTGAGGAGTGTGGGGTGGGGTATGACTCTCATAATATAAACTCTGCAGCAAGAGCTTTAAAAAATTATAGCACAATGAGGAAGTCACAAATAAGAGATCTGTGTCTCAAGGTGACAGAAATATCTGAATATAATTGGAAGATTAGGGGCCGAGGAGGTGGCTCAGTGATGAATAAGCATTTACCTGGCAAGCACAAGGGCCTGAGTTCAATCCCTGATTCCGAAAAAAAAAAAAAAAATTGGAAGATGAATCTGTTTAAAATATTCAAGGAAATAAAAGACAACATTAATAAGACTAGAATATTATGAAATGAGGCCAAGTAAACAATAAAAGGGACATCAAAAAATTATCTACTACCCTTGGTTTTTGAAGATGAAAACCATCCTTGAAGGGACTGTACTTCACTGCACTGACAGAAGAGGGTGATCTTGAACTAGAAATGGCAATTCTAAGTCCTGGAAATGTAATCCGATGTGAAGAATCATCAGGCAGTACAAAGCTTTCTAAGGAAGAGGAAGTTGGGAGGGAGGCCTGGATGGAGACGGGAGGCAAGGAGACAAGGTGGGAATGCAGGCGAGAGCATTTCAGCTGCTGGCCTTCTTCCTAAAAGGCAACCACAAAACCCAAAATTCCAAAAGGAAGTAATATTTTCAAGCAAATATTTGGAAATATGGAAAACTATCTTGAGACAGAAATTTGAAAACCGAGAATTGAAACAGACAAAGCAATGGATAAAGAAATTACCTGATGAATTCATTGATTTATTGGCTCATTGAACTGGGGAAGGGAATCAACTCAGGAATGAAAGGTGTATGAGAAGTACCCAGTGGAGAACAGGCTCAAATGAAATCAGAAAAATAAAAATGAGCTAAAGAAGTAAAAACTTCTGAGAGAAACTGTTTAGATGAAAGACAACCAAAGAAAATTAAAGATACTAATCACCAGAATCCCTGAAGACACATGAAATAATGGAATAAAACTCATTTAAACATATTAGTCAAGGTGGAGAGGTACACTGTCTTTAAGTACTCAAAGGTTGAAAGTGCTTAAGGTGCCCATTCTGTCTAAAATGAACTGACTCATTCAAATAAAAAGCCCAATCACAAACTTCATGCTGAAACTGATAAGCTGTTTCTTAAAAGTAAATTGAAGTATGAAGAACCTAGAAGAACCAAAATAACCTTGAAGAAGGAAACAGCAATATAAAGCTGTGCGTGTTGGCACATGTTTATTATCCCAGCTACTGAGGAGGTTCACGCATGAGAATGAGTTTGAATCTAAGCTGTGTAATTTAAAGAGACCCTATAACAAAATTTAAAAACTGTTAAAGCCCTAGGAGGGCCAGCCAAATAGCTCAGTGAATTAAAGTGCCTGCTTAGGCAGATGCAGAGGCTGGGGGCCCATGCTGGTCCTGTCCCCAGGGCACACTGAGATGGCAGTTGAGACTGGGCATGGTGGTACACACCTGCAATACTTGTACTTGGCAGTCTAAGCACAGTAGACCCCGTACTAAGATACATACACACACAGAAAAGCCCTGGGGATAGAAGCCAGCCCTGGACGCTTGCCTAGCGTGGGTAAGACCTTGGGTTCTACTTCAGCACTGAAAGAAAATAAGAGAATATTGCATCACTTGATCCAAGAGTTATTACAAAAAGAATAGTAACCAAAAAAGATTAGAAAGGATGCAAAGAAAGATAAGGAGCAATGAATTAAACATGGTAGAATAGAGTCATTCATATTTGGTCAATGTCTTTTTACAAGTTTCCAAGGCAACTGAAATTTTTTTCAACAAGGCCCTGGGACAACTAAATGTCTATATGAAAAGAATAAATCCCAAGTCTTACTTTACACAATACTCAAGTTTTATTTAAAAGAAATTACAAACCTAAACTGTTAAAGATACCAAACTTGTAGAAAACCATAGCAACAAATATTTATGATCCTGAGACAGGCAAAGATTTCTTCAATTGGGCACAAAAAATAAAAACATTGACTAAAAGTTGGCAAGTTGAGCAGAGTGTGGTGGCCCAATCCCAGGATTTGGGAGCCTGAGGAAGGAGGATGCCATGAGTTCAGGGCCAGCCTGAGCTATACAGTGAG
Organism: Ctenomys sociabilis; assembly: GCA_004027165.1. Lineage (NCBI taxonomy): Eukaryota > Metazoa > Chordata > Mammalia > Rodentia > Ctenomyidae > Ctenomys > Ctenomys sociabilis. The sequence continues at coordinate 13,072 of PVKA01041177.1, read as the reverse complement.
ACCATCTCATGACAAAATGAGAAAAGGCAAGTTGAATTTCAAAACTGTAAATCATTTTTTAAATACACCATTGAAAAGGAATAATCAAGCTACATAATGGGAGAAAATATTCACAATACATCCATTGCACTAAAGATGTGTATCTAGCAGAACATAGAAGAGAACTTTTAAAATTTAATGAATAAGATAAAACTACCCAACGTCAAAAATTGGCAATAAAGCCAGCGAGATAGCTCAGCGGACTAAGCACAAGGACTTGATTCCCATGACCATATGCTGTACCAGCCCTATACATGGGCACACTGAGCCAGCACTGAGTAGGTGCGTGGTGCCGCACACCTGTAATCCCAGTGCTGGGGAGGCTGAAAACAAGAGGATCACTATGAGTTCAAGCTGCATAGTAAGACCCTGGACAAAATACATAAAATAAAAAATAAATTAGCAATACGTCACAACAGTTTACAAAAAAGGGTAATAAATAACCAACAGGCACATGAAAAGATGCTAAACATTGTTAACCATTAGAAAGATGCAGAGTAAAATTACAATGGAATACCTTTACATACTCATTTAGAATGGCAAACATTTGAAACATTGATTACTAATTGCTGGCAATGACTGGAACCATTTGGAAATCTTGGACATTGCTATAGGAAAATTTGCACTTTGGAAAATTGTGTTTTGGAACGTTGAACACATACATACTCTGCAAGGTAGCTGAGGTGCATTGACAACTGGTGGTCAACTTATAACGCCCAGCTGAATTAAATCAGCATGGTGCTGGGCATGGAAGTCTCGCTGACCTGAGGACCACTGCCAAGAGCATAAAGAGAGAATTGGAGGGCAAAGTGCTATGCTGTTCAACCTCTATTTATGTGTTTGTTTGTTTATTTATTTATTTATGTGGCTGGCCCAGCCTGCCCTGGGGTCTAGTTCCCTAAGCTTGTCTAAGCAGGTGCTGTAGACTACTGAGCTATCTCACCCACCCTGTTCAATCTCCTGGAGAAGTTTGTTGCACTGGCTTTTCTAATATGAACTCAGCTATTCTCACCATCAGAGCTCAGGACTTTGCTGTCACTAGGGATGGCTCCTTTGGGGGGAGCTCTGGTGCTTACTTGGCACACCACTTCCTGGCTCCAGAGCAGATCCCTCAGCCTGCCAGCACAGAACCCTCCTCCCACTAGCGCAGACTTTCTAGCTTCCACCACTGACCTTCAGATGTTCTCCACACAGCTCCATGGCACAGACTTGCATGAGGCATCGCCTTGGCTGCAGGTCTTCAGCTGGACTCAGGCAGGACATCACCACGAGATCCAGGCCCCTCAACTGGATTCTTCGGTCTTTAGCGTGTGACAAATTTCCTACATTCTTTTTTCATTTGACTCTTTGGGTGACTATTATAAAATAATCCTATAAATTATGTGCCCTGTACTATATCATTTTTCTTGCAAAGCCTGACTACAAGCATTTAAGCATTTTTTTTATCCAAAAAATAAAGAAAACTTGTCCACATAAAAATCTGTATACCTTTGCATATAGCAACTTATACATGAAAGTTAAAAAAAAAAAAAAAAACCTAGAAACTACCCAATGTCTGTCAAGAGTGAATGAATAAGTCAGCTGAGGCACATGCTGGCCAATAAATCCCAATGGAGAGCTGACCTGTAATTATAGCAAGGGTGAATGTCACAATGTTATTCCAAGGCAGAAATGTCAAGGCACAAATACACACTGCATTATCCCATTTGTATGAAGTTCCTCAAAGGGTAAATGTGATCCAGGGGCTGGAAGCCTCGAGGGATTGTGTGAGCAGGGGAGTGGACATATTTTTCAGTTAATAGAAATCTGTCTCTTGAGTGGGGTGTATAATATGAGTGCATGCATGAAAAAATTCACTGAACTGTGTTCTTAAAGTGGGTTCATTCTGTAGTTGTAAATTAAATTTCAGAAAGTTGATTTTAAAATATGTAAGAAAATTTTCCAGGAAAAAAGATTTGAGTGTGGCAAAAGAAAGGGACACTAGGGTACTTGGCAAGTTGGTACAGCTCATTCAAGAACATGGTTTGTTCCTACATATGTAATTCTAATGACCTTGTGTGCCAGACGCAGCACCCACAGTCCTCTCTGACGCAGCACACTCTCTGAGGACTTACTCAGAGTAAGTTGAGCTCCTCACAGAAAACATGCAGCAGAGCCCAAGAAGCCCTTTCATCCAGCTGAAGGGCAGAGGGGGGGTTTCCCAGGTCTCCTGCCTCATAGACAGTCTTATAAGCTAAGCTAAAGATTTGGTTTTGCACTGAAAGAAAGGACTGTGCTGTGAGAAGTTTTAAGAACAGAAGTGATTGATAATCGGAACTGTGTTTGAGAAGCATAACCTTCCTTCCATAAGCTGTAGAAAGGAGGCGAGAAGACTGGTGGGGGGGGGAGGCGTTGAAGGGACACTGGTAAGAGATACTGAGAGCTAGGGTGATTGGTGACAAAGAAAAGGAAAACCAAGAGGTTGGTATAGAGATGCGTCAGGATTCTTTTGGGAGAAAACACAGCTCCATAATATAATTATAGAATATATAATCTGTAATAGTTTGCAGAGACCAATGAAAAGAATGGTTTCTTTTTAATGTATTTAAAACAGGGTCTCACTGTGTAGGTCAGACTCATAGTGATCCTCCTGTTTTCAGACTTCCAAGCCCCAGAATTCTGGGCACATGCCCCCACACCCAGTCTCAGTCACCCTCTCAGCATGTCCATGCTGGAGATCGGACCCCAGGCCCTGTGTCTGCTAAACAGATGCTTTAATCTACTGAGCTACCTGGCCGGCCCTTGAAAAGAATTATGGATTCAAAAAAAGATGTTTTTCTTCATTTTGTTACCAGGGATTGAACTCATGACCTTGCACTTGGCAGGCACTTATGCCACTGAGCTATCTCCCTGGGCCTAGACTCAAATGTATTTTGAGAAGGCTGGCATTCTGTTTTCCATAAGGTTCTCTGTCCTATATATATGTAGATTGACAGAAACACAACCACTGAATTTGTAAAGCAGTTCTTGAGTTTGATGAGGAGCACATGTGCTTCAAAGCCGCCTGCCCCGGGTTCCGAGCGTTCGTGAGACTGGCCCCGTGCTTCACTCTCTGAACAGCAAGATGACTTTGGTAAACATGTTCCAGATGCATCTTGCCTCTTCTCTGTCTTGTGTCCACTTCAAACTCTGTCTTCTTCAACTGGGTCCATTAGAAGCAGATGTTAAAAGAAAACAGACACACAGGAAGAACACTGGAGGAGGGAGAGGAGAGGCAGGCCGGAAAGATTTCAGGCTGAGACACGGGCCTGGCATCTGGAGAAAGAAAGGGAAAGGGAAGGAGGACTGAGGGGACAGCGTCGAGGGTGCAGCTCGGCCAGGGCTGTGCAGGCCTTGAATCAGGGCCACCCTGCAGGGAAGCTCTATGGTGAGCTTCAAAGCAAGAGCAGCACTGGACTCAGGGTATCAGAACTGGAGCCAGCAAGCAGTCTAAACGTTGGTGCTCAGGCCAGCCCCACCCTGCAGTCCCTGTTCCAGCCTTTGGTCCCCTGGGTGTCATTTCTCACTAAACTTATGTTCCTTCTCTGGAAAATCACAGATGCAACAATTGAACCTTAAGCACTGCTCCAACACCCAACAGAGGTTAAAAAACAAAATAAAAAACACCTTGGCCTGGACCAGAAGATAGCTCAGCACTCTAGGTCCCTGCCTGGCAAGCACAAGGACTTGGGCGTGATTCCCTGTAGAATATGCTGTGCGGCCCCACATAGTACCAGCCACTGAAACTGGGCATGGTGGTGTGTGCCTGGAATCCCAGCGCTGGGGAGGCTGAGATAGGAAGATCACTGTGAGGCAGAGCTGTGTGGCAAGACCCTGTACCAAATAAATAAATAGTTTTAAAAATCTTAGCCTGTTGACCAAGGTACAGGCTTCTCCTTTTCTGTGGTCTCGCATCGCACACCTTTCATGGGTTTCTGCCTCATTCCTACACTCTAATAAGGTTCTAGAATGCAGAAAATATATTATGCCAGCAGGCTGTGTGTGTGTGTGCACACGTGCGTGCATGCATGCGTGCGTGCATGCACACACCCGTGTGTGTGTGTGTGTGTGTGTGTGTGTGTGTGTGTACTGTCCCATAGTGTTTAGCTTTTAAATGTTTCAAGAAGCTCTTCTTTCCTTCGGAGCTCTGGCGATTCTGTGGATCCCTCTGACAATGATGAGCCCTTAACCTTTGAGGTTGCTATGGGAACTGGTGGCTTTTTAATAAATTATGGATGTAGAGGAAAGAGAGCCTGTGGTGCCTGTCTCAAAGAAAGGCAAATGAGGTGCCGCAAGACAGGAACAAGTGAGACAGCCTAAGCACATAAAGTGGCAAGAGCAGCTCTCCACTCAGACTTGAGAAGAAAGTCTTTGGAAGCCTGCTGTGTGGGAAGTAAGGACATGGGTTGAAAGAGCCACTATCAGCACTTGCTGGCTAAACAAACAAGAGGAGAAGGGGAGACAAGGAAACCCTGAGACAGACCATGTTACATAAACTGTACAATAGGAGCCAGGGGCCGTGGAGATAGCCCAGTCCTATAGCACCTGCCTGGCAAGTACAAGGTCCTGAGTTCTATTCTTGGTACCCACTCCCAAAAACGTCTACAATAAGAGCCAAAGGTATTCATCATCCCATAATATGCCAGTGATCCTAGCTTTTCATCTACTCTGTTCCTTAAAGTTTGTGAGATTTCCCTGTTCATCTACTTTTTAGGCTTTCTGACTTTGGTTTGCTAGGCTTTGGAGGTGTAGCCTTTTTTGGGAGAGTAGGGTGTAAACTTTGATGTCTATACAAAAAAGTCTTACTGTGGGGCTGGGCCTGATAGTGCAAGACTACAATCTCAGCCTTGGTAGGCTGAAGCAGGAGGACTGTCTTAAATTCAAGACCATCCTGGCTACATAGTGAGTTCATGATCAACCTGAACTGTGTTGCAAGACCCTCTCTCAACAAACTGGAAACAAAAATAGTACTGTAAACCAACTCAAAGAGCCATTAAAGGTAGCACATGACTCTAGGCCACAGGTTTCCTGCCAAACTGTTTCAACCACTATATCCCAGCACTACACGGTCTCAAGTATAAAATGAGACTGTGTTAATGCTTCACGTCTGGAACCGCACTGGCCTCACTGTTAGCGCTCAGACTCTCGAGTGGATGCAGAGTCACTGCCTGCAAGGAAGATAGTTCCCCTGTGACAGGGACAAACCCCAAGAGCCCTGGCTAGAGGAAGAAACCAGAATGTCCCCTGGCTAAGTGCTAACTCAGGCAGCTAGTTAACTTAGAGATGTAAAGGAAAACATTAGAACAAAGGGTAGAAGTTATAATAAGAGGAGAAATAGGGACCTTCCCTCTCTGGAAAGAAATTTATTAGACAAAATATGCCAAGTTAATAGCTCCTCCCTAACCTGTGGAATGGAGAAACTTAGAAATGCAGAGTAATAGCTAAGCATTCAGCTGTGACTTTTCTTTAAACTCCACAAAGCCTCCTGTACTTTATCTGTGTAAGGTGAAAACAAAGAAAATGCATTGGGTTTTGAAAGTATTTATTTGTTTATTTATTTTATGTATTTGTTACAAGGTCTCACCATGTAACTGAAAATCTAGTGATTCTCCTGTGTCAGCCTCCCCCGGGCTAGGACTACCAGGGAGTGGGGAGCGGGGGAGCCACCCCACCTGAACTCAAGGCCTCTCAGTGCGCCCAGGGGCGGGGCCACAAGGCACTTGCAAGGGTTGAAGCCCGTCCCTGCGCTGGCCTGGAAGGCGCTTGTTGCACTGAGCTTACTCACCAGACCAGCACATTGGATTTTTATCCACCAAGAGTTTTTTTTCATTATTGTTTCCAATATTCTCTTATGTTTCTCCTTTTTGCCATGATTTTATTCTTCAACTTCATGAGATAAAGAGCTTGGGTCTGTACAAAACAAACTGCTTCATCCCTTCCATGGAGGACTTGCCTGGGTGCTGGGAGTGCCGTCCACAGAGTGCCTTCAGCTATCAGAGCTCTGGGACTGCCACAGCTGCGGGAGCTACAGCCCCTGAAGGGCCCACCTGTCCTGGGACATTCGTTGCTGGGTGGAAGTCAGGGTATGAAGTCCCAGTCACCTCAGCCCAAGGTGGAGCAATTCAGAGGTTTTTGGCCTCTAGCTGCCTGCAAAGCCAGTTGAGGCTCTTGGGCTTGCAGCTCTTCCTTTCCCCTCCATGTGTTGACCTGGAGGGCATCTCTTGATAATGTTCTATATTTTAACCTGTACCTGAGAGCCTGACAAAGTTCCTTGTTGCCCTGTATCACCCAGCATTGCCAGGCAAAATGTGTCATGCCTATGTGAGAGTCACTTCCAGGTCCTCGTCTCACTCCAAGAAACCAGTATTTGTAATACCAAAGTTACGTTATTGGAATCCCATCAAGTTAATTCCAATCTACCGCTTTCAATGCAACCCACGACAAAAATAAAAACACTAAATTATATTTTCAATCATTGGGGAGTTAAGAGGCTCTAAATCTAGCCACGAAGATGGCTTCTGGAACCACCTGGTTTTATTCACTGCAGGAGTGGCTTGAGGAGGATTAACTGCGAATTGTGGGAAATGGGTGACTACCGTGAGCCTACATGTAGGTGGGTAGCCTACATTTACCTCTGCCATATGAAGAGAGAGTAGTCTGCATTACACTATTATGCCATAGAGATAGTATCTAATGTTTTGGGAGGTCTGGGGCTTCAGCTTTGATGTAGTCTTTCAAGCCCCAGGAAGTCATAGCCTTTATCTCGAGGTCTGATAGCAGCTGGTGGCGTGGATCATTAGCTCTACTATCCTGTCTCTACCCAGCTCACATTAAAGAGCAGCAGGTGTAAGTGGAGACAGTCACCCTTCTTTCAAGGAGAGCTGCTCAGGTTGTCCTCCAGATGCCTACTTAATTTAAATTTCAGATAACAGTATATATTTTTCAGATATTTTATGACTCTAAGCCCTATGCCTTGTAGCATGTTTGGCTTATAAATGTTTGTTGGATGAATGAGATGAAATGAATGAGAGTTTTAGGATCCCCGTCTACATTAGTCACCTTTCTATTGCTGGATCAAAAATACCAAACATGCACAGATCAAAGGAGAAAAAGTTGCTTTTGGCTTAGAGATTTCAATCCATGACTGGTAGGTTCCAAGGCAGAAAAGGGTATAGAAGGAACCTACGTAATCATGCCAGCTTGGGGGTGGAGGCATAAGCACCTACCTGGCAAGCACCAGGACCCCAATTCAATCCCCAGCCTCACATGCTATGCAGTATTGGCCCTGAATGCCAGGCACCCATCATGTGGCCCCAGAACTGGGCATGGTGGTGCACACCTGCACTCCCAGCACTCTGGTAGCTGAGACAGAGGATCACTGAGAGTTTGAGATAAACCTGGAGGCTACAAAAGTGTGCAGAAGGCCAGTCCAAACTGAATGGTAAGACCCTCTCAAGTCAGGGCAGCTTGGAAGCAAAGAGCAGGGGAAGGAACCAAGGACCAGAGACAGTCCCCAAGGTTCTGCTTACATTGCTGTGTATGCCCATGGGTGACAAAGGGGTTAAAACCCTTAGCTGTAGAATTCCAGCTACAACTCCTGGAAAGCCATCCAAAGCAGCTTCTAGTAAACAGTTATAAGATAGCAACACTAACCAAAGATAAAAGCAAGCACTTGCTGTAAGAGCCAATGTCCTCCGGATGAGTCCATTTTTCTGAGTGATAAGATGTATAAACCTCCTTATCCAAAGCTTAAAAGGTCTTCTGTAAGCCAGAGGAAATCATCTTGTCAAATTACAATTTAAAATATATAATTTTAAATATGATGAAAGTGTGCTTTAAAGAGCTACAAGGTGGTAGATGATCTGAAAAAGAAATTCTTTAATTTGCAGCCCAGACCAACAAACCCTTCTAAAAACCTCAATTGCTCATTCCAACTACAACTCCTGTAATAGAAACTCACCTGTTACACCTTCGATAGTGTACTCTGGCCCAAGTAAACTCTGACTTTTACTCTTATCCTTGCCTTGGTAAGTGTTATCTTATTTTTTTTATTACCAGCCTCCTGGCCTCCTTGTCGCCATCTAACACAGAGCCTCTGACCCATCCAGACACACCCAGAAGTGCGCATTATGAATCTCCCAGGCATCTCTCAGCCCAAATTAATTATCACAGTATCTTAATGAGAGCCCAGCTACTTGGAAGAAGACGGAGACAGACGACGGCCCCTCGCTCTCTACTACATAAGCACCTCCAAAGTGGCCACAGATCAGCAACGTCCCAGGACAAATGCAGATCCCGAGACTTGCAGATTTACTGAGGGGAACCTCCAGGCTTGCCCAGAGATCTGCCATTATAGTAACCTTCTTGGGTAGTTTTGCACCTACTGAGTGAGATGAGTTCTGTAGGGTGAAGGATGGCCTTGAGCTACAAAGATCAGTTTCAGGCCAATTAAGAAGGCCTCTCTGAAAGCCTCCAAAGAACACAGCTAGCAGGACCAGGGTGAGCCTCTACACACACTGGTTTCCCCCTGCCTTGAGTTTCCCTGGGATGGAAATAAGCACTTGGACCAGAATAATTATCAACACCTCTAGGAAAATAGCTTTGTAAGAGTGCAGATCTAGGGGCTGGGGAGATAGCTTAGTGGCATATGCACCTGCCTGGCAAGTACAAGGTCCCAAGTTCAATCCCCAGTACAACAACAATAACAAAAAAAGAGTGATGATCTACCCAATCAGTAAGACACTAAGCTCACCAGGGCCCATGAGCCAAAAGGCTTTAGTGAAGGAACAGCTTTGAATGACTGGCAGTGATTGCATAGGCAGATGAACAGATCTGAGCCTACTAGAATAATAGAAACCACAAGCTAAGCTAGGGACAAGAGAAATGTGGCATGGGGGCACTCGCTATAGGAACAGCGGCTTCACAGAACTGGGTGCTAATTCAGAAGCAGTCCTTTCTCATTCCAACACAGTCTCAAATCTCTGTTGCCACCTGTACTCCAGGAAATAAGCAGAGGCACCTTTGTTAAGTGTTTGACCAGATCTCAAAAGTGTCAATACAAGGCACCGAGTGAGTGTCAGGAGTGCACTGCTGGAAGCTCCAGGAGCACTGATGTCACCTTCCTGGTAGGTGGCCTTAGGGAGACATCCTCAAGTGACTCTGCACCTTTCCCAAGGATGAAGGTATGCAAGTGGGTGGGCAGTTTTCCCCAGATGCCAAAAATGCCATATAATTTCCCCCTTCTCCCTTGGCCCATCATGACTATGATTGTAGACAGATAAATTAAATAGAAATTAATAAACGTTCAGAGAGGGACTGGATGCTCAAGGAAGTCAGCACAGAAAACAGAGACAGCAGAATTGTGGGCCCGCGTGGAGTTGAAATGAACAGGCCCAGAAAATTAAACAGCAACTCAGGTTTATTTATTTATTTTCATTTATGTATTTGGTACAGGGTTTCACTCTGCAACTCAGACTCTGAATCTCAGCACTTATTCCACTGAGCCATCTCCCTGGCCCATTAAAGATAGAATCTTAAAAGCAAACAATCATCTATAGGTAAACCCAGCCAAGCATAGTGACACAAGCCTGTAATCCCAGCACTTAGGAAGCTGAGCTAGGGGGACTGCTAAGAATTTGAGGCCAGCATAAACTACATAGTGAGTTTAAGGCAGCTTAAAACACATAGTGAGACTATGTCTCAAAAAAACAAGAAAGAAAAGATAAAAAAAAAAAAGGTAAACCCATTAAGATTACAGAAGACTCTTCAACACAAATGTTAAAGGTGAAGAGGAAACCATATCCAACCCAGAGTAATATATCTTTTTTTAAAAAATGTATTTGGTTGTTACAGGTCTCACTATGCAGCTCATAGCGATCCTCCTCTTTTCAGCCTTCCCAGCGCTGGGATTACAAGCATATACCACTATGCCCCAGACTCTGTTGCCTGTTCAGCCTGCCATGGGACCAGGCTTGCAGTCCCCACCCATACTTGTCTAAGCTTGCCTAAGGAGGCAGTATCTCACCGGCCCCAATATATCTTGCAAAGGTATCTTTCAAAATTGATGGAGGAAAAAAAAATTAAAATATATACATACAGCACAACAAATTAAAATTGATGGAGAAATAAGACATTCATGACAAAGACATCTTAGGAAACTCATGGTCAGCAAACAGCACTCCAAAAACTGTTCAAGGCTATCCTAGAAAAAGACAATGAAGTCAGTACAACCAAAACATTGTACGAGGTGAGCACATCATGCATGGCATGCAGTTAGGCAAAAAGAGAAAATAAAAGAGTCAACAACAGAAAAATAATGCAATGATAGGAATCAGTCAGGGCTGAGACCTGAATCACAAGAATAAATGCATCTAGAAAGATGGGCAGAGATGAGCAGCAGCTCTCAGCATTTCATGCCAGGCAAACTCTCATCAGTCATATATTCTTATTTCTTTTTCTTTTTGAGACAGGGTCTCACTATGCAGCTCAGGCTGGCCTTGAGCTCACTTTGCAACCCAGGCTGGTCTTGAACTCCCAATGGTCCTCCTGCCTTAGCCTCCCGAGTGCTGTGATCACAGGCATGTGCCACCACGCCTGGCTTCTACCATGCAATTGTGTTCTCCATTATTTCCTACCTGTACGTGCTGCTCCAGTCAGGTATGTGCCAAGATGGTGCAGGAGAAATAGGCCACCCCTGCCCTATTAGGCTACAAATGTGCTGAGGTCCTTCCAGCATGAAGTCATGAATCAAAAGTAGAAGTTAGAGTTTTATTGAAAATAAGGAGAAGAATAGCTCCTGGATTTCCAGGAGAGGTTCCAAATGGGGTGACCACCAAGGGCCCTTTTCAGGGGTGATTTAAATAGCAAAGTCACAACCTGGGTACAACACGGATCAAACTATAATCAACCAATAGCATTTCAAGTATAGCCACTTAACTAATATTGATCCAACAGGGAAATGAATCATGTAGTTTGTGTAGGGGTACATGGAAAGAACAAAGGCATTCTGGGAAAGGAATGGGTCCAGATGTTCTGGTCACTCACTGTGTGCTGATGCTTACCAGGACCTACGGGACCTGGTGGTGCTAACTACAGAATCGAGTTGCTGGGCCAGCGAGATAGCTCAGCACCTGCTTTGACAAGCTCAGGGAAGAGGGTTCAATCCCGGGTCCAGCATGCAGTGCTGGCCTTGTCCCTGGGGCACACTGAGCCAGTGAATGTTTCCAGGTGGGGCGGTGCATGCCTATAATCCCAGCGCTGGGAAGGCTGAAAAGAAGAGGATCATTATGAGCTGCATAGTGAGACCTGTAACAACCAAATACATTTTTTTTTAAAAAGATATATTAGCCTGGGTTGGCTATGGTTTCCTCTTCACCTTTAACGTTTGTGTTGAAGAGTCTGCTGTAATCTTAATGGGTTTACCGTTTTTTTTATCTTTTCTTTCTTGTTTTTTTGAGACATAGTCTCACTATGTGTTTTAAGCTGGTCTTGAACTCACTATGTAGTTTATGCTGGCCTCAAATTCTTAGCAGTCCCCCTAGCTCAGCTTCCTAAGTGCTGGGATTACAGGCTTGTGTCACCATGCTTGGCTGGGTTTACCTATAGATGATTGTTTGCTTTTAAGATTCTATCTTTAATGGTCCAGGGAGATGGCTCAGTGGAATAAGCGCTTCCCTGGCAAGTGCAAAGGTCTGAGTTCAATCCCAGGTTCTGAAAAAAAAAAAAACAAAACAAAAAAAAAATAAATAAAGATTCTGTCCTTGTATTAAACTTCAAGGCTTTTTGTTCTATTTTATTTTATTTTAGACAATAGTCGGCCAAATAGATCAGCAGATTAAAGTGCCTGCAAGCAGGCTCAGGGGCCGGACCTGCCCTGTTGGCCCCATGCCTGGGGTATGCTAAAACAGCAAATTGAGACTGGGTGTGGTGGTGCGCACCTGTAATCCCAGTGCTTGGGAGGCTGTAAACAGTTGGATCATTATGAGTCTGATCTAGTAAGGAGACCCTGAACACCCTGTAGACCCTTCCCTAAAACACACACACACACACACAAAGACAATAGAAAAATAATACTTAAAATATTATAAACAATACAGAATTTGAAAAGTAAAATGATATGTATTGGATAGTGCCTGTTATTCAGTATAGTTGCTCAGATTACAGATACTAGCATATAAATTTGGTCAAAGTAAAAATTTTAAGTGTTAACTGTTACTTTCAGAAAAACTGATAGAAATTAGGAGTGCAATCCTTTTAGCTATCTTGTGTATATACATGCAAGATTTTTCCCCTTCCTTTTTTTTATCTTTTATCCTTTCCTTCATCCCAATTGTTTATTCCTTGTCCGGCACAGAAAGGAAGACTCAGACACACCTTGCCTTCTTCTTAGAAGGGGAGATCTCAGTTTATTGCGGAAGCACAGCAGATTATATAGTATAGTTAAACCAATCCTCAGCAGCCACACACAAATATACAGCCAATCCTGCTCTGTTGTCAGACAGCCCTCCTTTCCATCAGGCCCTCCTGTTTCCCAGGACGGGCCAATATGGCTCAAGGCCGTTAGCCTTGATATGTCAGGGAGGAGACTGCAGAACAGCAACGAGCTGTTTTATGTGGGCACCGCTCCCAACATCTCCCCCTTTTTTATTTATTTTGTGCAGGTGAGAGTAGAGGTATGACTCCATTTTGTTCTAGTGGGTATTTGCAAGACATGGAAGTCACAAGTGATCCCTACGAGCTTCACCCGCACCACCCGGTACCTTTTGCATGGAGATGGGATCTTGGGCACCAACCCATATGCAGTCATACTTACTCCCCAGAGACCCCGAGAACAGGAACCCTCGTAGATCTCTCTGCAGTGTCTGTGCATCCTGCATCGTATATAATTGGGGAAGAAACGTTGGAAGGAATGATAGCCTATTTACAAGCATGATAAGTGGCCAACAGTGAGGGTCGTGTTGATCAGACACAACCGTGACTCACTATTCTAGACAAAGGACAAGTGACAACCCCGGCC
>PVKA01041176.1:0-18258 GCA_004027165.1 Ctenomys sociabilis | reverse complement strand
TTTTTTTTTTTTTTCTTTTTTTCTGACAGGAAACATCTCTAAACCACTGACCTTGAGTTTTGTTTTTTTTGGGTGGAACCAGGGATTGAACTCAGGCCCCTGCGCTTGCCAGGCAAGCGTTTATTCCAGTGAGCCATCTCCCCAGCCCCTGACTCAGAGTTTTTAAAAATTATTTTATTTTATTTTTTATTATTTAGAAAAGTCAAGTTAAAGAAATTATTCCCCAGGCCCGGGGACCAGAGTTCCATCCTGAGAACCACATGCTGCGCTGGCCCCACCCCCAGGGCATGCTGAAACAGCTACTGAGTCTGGCCGTGATGATGTGTGCCTGTAATTCCAGAGCTTGAGAGGCTGAAAACAGGAGGATCTTTTTTTTTTTTTTTTTTAACCTTGATTTCTAGATTTATTTATTTTTTTTTTATGGAACTTGGGATTGAACTCAGGCCCTTGTGCTTGCCAGGGAAGTGTTTATTCCACTGAGCCATCTCCCTGGTCCCTGATTTCTACATATTGTAAAGTGCACTCCCATATCAATGACTGTGGAGAAAAGAATGGGAGCATTAGCATTGCTCTGGCTTGATTCTAGGGAGGGCTTCAGGGAAGCTCACAGAGAAGAAGAAAACTATATTACAACAATTTTGCTGATTTATGGAAATAATCAGAATTTAGGGAAATTAATCTATAAGGAATTTTTGGGAAGAGTATCAGAGAGATGGGGCATTAAAGAGGCAGGAAATCCAGACTGAGGCCTAGTGAAATCTTTGAGCAATTGGCTGAGCTCTGGGGCTCTGTCAACATATTAGAAAACAACATGGAACTAGGGAGTCAACATATACAGGTAGGAAAACTATGCCTAGAGTCCACATGGCCTAAAAATAGACTGTGTTCACATTAGGCAAGGAAGAAAGACATCCTGACATAGAGAACTTTGGACGGAGGCCTCATTACAATTCTGATCTGTGTAGTGAGACCCTATAGACCCCGTAATAAATACATAAAAAACAAATTATGATATAATTCAGGTATAAAAAAATAAGATAAGTAAGCAACTACACTTTTAATTCACTGATAAGAGATATCTGCTAAAATAATATCTGTAAATATAGTATCATGTATGCACTTTGTACAATACCAAAATGTTAGGAAAACAGTTTGCAATGTATTAATTCATTGAATCTGTATGGTTAAGGTGTCTTGAAATTGTCCGATTGACATTTGTATTTTAATAAAATAAAAATAAATGAAAAAAAAACAAATTATTTCTTTCAAATATCTTAATTCAATAGGAACTTGGAATATGAATTTAAACTACTTAGCTTGAACCATTCACACTGTATGGAAGAAATAAATTCAAGAGTTATATGATTTGTGTAAGATAATACAATTCATTAGTATCAGAGTTCTGATAATATTTTAGATCTTTTAACCTCTTTACTGTACTGATAATACTACTATGCAGTGCTAATCAGTTATACTATCTAACATGGTCAGTAACACTTGATTCCTTACAATGTGTCTGACACTATGCTATGTACTGATGATACAAATTGTCACTATGATATGGTCTTGACCCTCAAGCATCAGAGTCCTTTGCAAGAGAAGACATCATTGGAACATAGTAAAAATCAATGCATTATGAAGGTCACTATTGAATAAAATTAAAGGTGAAGTGGTATAGGTGACTATAGGAATAATATTATGCCTCATCTTAAATAAATGTAGCTGTCTTATGGGAATATTGAATTATGATTAAAAACAGGATGTAGGAGAAGCACTTGATATAAGCTGGTTTTGCTAACTTAAATGTGTAAGGCAAAAGCAACCACATTATAACTTAAATTCATGCTGTGTTTAAAAAGATTAAGGGCTATTGAGGAAAGTGAAGATTAATTGCTGAAATTAATAGAGACATTCTTATGGGAAAAGAAGGATTTGGGAAAGACTTCCAAGAAATTGTGGAATCAGGAAGGACAGAAAGATTATGAGCTATCATGATAAGGACATGAACAACATTTTAATGAAAATGTGAATATCTTGTATTCAAATGTGATTTCACTTAAGTTCAAAGGAAGTCAATTAAATATCCTTCTAGGCACCTGGAAAAGATTATTTTTAAGTCAAGCTAAGAAAGCTTAAATTTACACAAGATGCTACTGAAATAAGTAGTGGAGTAGGAATCTAGGTTTTTTCCTGCATGATGGCGCCATCTCCCTCAGGTGCTTTTCCTATGGTAGCTGGTCCCAACAGAATACTGTTTGCTCAGCCCAGAACTACACTGTATTTTATGTGTAAGGAGACCTATTTGCTTTCAACAATTTGCCCTGAAACAGATAATTTTACTTCTGTGATTTTCATTTCTTGGCCCAGAAATGGGATTAACAATAACTACTCTGCCAACTTCATAGCAGTCATGAACTTGTGTATATATACATGTTTTGTCAGTTGTTTTTCAACAAAGCTGGAGAAAAAGAGAGTTATAGAGATTATGGTTAAATGGCAATTCTATGCAGATGGTTTAGGACTAAGTTCTGTAGAGTTCTCTGAAGCATTGATTTACATTGTCTCCAATGATCCTAATAAGCATTGTTTTATTTTTCTGTGGTGCAGCTATATGGCATGTGAGCAGTATGATTAACTGAATGCTTCATATGTAGTGACTCACCTTTTATTAACTAGGCTGATTTACAGGTATACAGCTTTCTGTTATTTAAGATATCACTGAGAAATAATTTTTTATATTATTTTTAATTATATATTAAGTACAAAATTGATTTCTTTATACTTGCATTAGATTAATTATAGTATTGAAGAATGATGATGAATTGCTAATGTAGGCAGAAAATGGAGCTAAAATTCTAGTTTCTTAAATGACAGCTAAAAAGAGGCCTATTTGTTCATTGAGATAGAGCAAAATAAGAACAATAACAGTGTCTATTTTTCCTTTCATTTAGAAATGACTGGCTGGTTGTAATTGTTACTAAAAAGGAAACTTGAATTGTTAAACAGATTTTCCTTTATTTTTTCCCTGTTCTGTAGTGGCTAATATTAAAATATTGTATTATGAGGTTTTATAATTAGCATACCAGAATGAATGAATTCTTGATGCTTCATGTTGTCAGGGTTTGCAAGGGAAATAATTTAATACAGGACACATATAGGATTATTTTATAATAATTAATCAAAAAGTCAAATACAGACTTCAAGAAATCTGCCCACATGCTAGAGGCCCAAAGAATTCAGCTGAGGGCCTAGGTCCCATGGCAATGTCCTGCATGAGTGCTGCTGAAGGCCTGGAGCCCATGACAATGTCACCCGTGAGTCCCTCTGAAGGCGTAGAGCCCAGGACAGTGTCTCAGGCAAGTCTGTGTCATAGATCTGTGCTAGGAAGGCTCCAAGGTTAGTGGTAGAAGCTAGAAAGTCTACATCAGCAGCATGAAAGATCTGGGCCAGCAGGCTGAGGAGTCTGCATCAGAGCCAGGAAGTGACCCTCAAAAATAAGGACCAGGTTTCCTCAAACAGTACCATAGTCATCCTCAGTAATAATGAGCCAAGTTCCTATCAAGAAAGCCAGAATGACTACCTCCTTCTGCAGAACCAGCTCTTCCTGTCCAAGTCTCCTTTTTACGCTGTTGGCAACAGCCCTCAGGTGGGCCTTTCATTCCCAGCACCTCACTGATTCACTCAGTTGAGTGTTACAAGCTGACCACCAGTTGTCAGTCTACCACAGTACTTAGCTAATAATTTAATACTTTTCAGTGAAGAGAATATACACAAAGGAGCCAAGAGGGATGGCACATGCCTATAATCTTAGCACTCTGAGAACCTGAAGCAGGATCACAAATTTGAGCCCAGCCCAGGCAACTTAGTGAGACACTATCTGAAAATAAGTGGAAAAAGTGTTGAGGGTATCGATGTGAAATCTCTGAGCTCAAAACACAGCACTGAGAAAAAAACCAACAACAAAAAACAAGCCCAAAACAAAACAAAACAAAACAACACACACACACACACACTAAACAACCTCTGTATAAAAATTTAATTTCTTAATAAAATATGAGTTCTTTTTTTCAGAAAATGGCCAAAAAAATTGCTCACAAAAATTATATCTTGTGTGCATAGTCTCATTAAAATATAGGTTACTGAATAACAGATATTTGCTGCTCTATAATGAGTAAACACAAATTTTATGACACAAAACAGCACATCTTTATTTTCCCACATTTTCTGTGGGTCAGCAATCTGGCACTGGAGTCTTTTGCTTCATGTTCTCTCACAAATCAGTGGTCAGTCAGACCTGGATTTCTCATTTGAAATCTGAACCGGAAAGGATATGGCTCCAATCTCACAAGGTCATTTAGTTTAGCAGAATTTAGTTCCTTGCAGGGAGTTGATTGAAGGCGGACTGTTGGCTATTCCTTACCACCTGGGCTTTCTTCAGGGTAAATCACAACCTGGAAGCTTATTTCACCAAAGCGAATGATGAAACAAGGGGTCTCCTAGTAAGACAGAGATTATACTCTTAATGCATTGTAATACAGAAAGGACATCTTATCACCATCGCTGTATTCTGTTGGTTAGAAGTTATAGGTCTTTCTTGCTTACTTCCATGCTTATTCCATGAAGAATATCAAAGGTGGGTATTGCTGCGGCCATCTTAGCATAGTCAATAAATTCTATTTCATATATGGCATAGAGCATAATTAAAGACTGAGAAAAAAACTTAGATATCCAGTAATAAATCATATTCAATCAAATTTATTACCCAGAGAAAATTACTAAGAATGATTTAATAGTGTGAAAGCAAAATGCAATTTGTGATGAAAGCATCGTTGGAAGAGCTCTTCAAAATGGAGTTCCGTGGCCATTAGAAAGCAGGTATTAGGGCTAGCCAAATAGCTCAGAGGATTAAAGTGCCTGTTTAGGCAGATGCAGGGACCTGGGATTTGATCCCTGCCTGTTCTGAAAACAGAAGAATCACTGAGTCCAATCTATGTAGTGAGATCCTGTAGATTCTGAACCAAATACATAAAAAAGAAAATAGAAAGCAGGAATTATGTATTATTTTAGCTGCAGCTTAGAATATGAAGTCTGCTTACCTCCTTCCCTATACTGTTGACATATGGAATGATTGGAATGACTAGACATTTTCATTTTGTCCAGGAGCTCTAGTTGTACATCAAGAAGGTAGAGGACTCCTGTTTTATGAATATTTCCATTGTTTGTATATTCCCTTGTCCCTCTTCCTCTCCCTCCTCTTCCTTCTCCACCTTTAGAAGCTCATTTAAGATACCTCTATTCCCACCTTCCTTGGGGTGCTGATTAGAGCTATCTGAAACTCTTTCTCCTGAATTGCAGTATGATTTTCAGTTATGTGGTATGACAAAGAGGCCCAAATTATTAGGAACATTATTTTCTTCCATTCTTCTTTCCTTTGTCCAGTTATGAAATAAAAAAGCCTCACATCAGACCTTGGAAAGTGATAAGAGTGGTGCTTCAGAAAAATATTAGAGAAAATCACAATCATTAAAATCATTTTATTTGAATAATGTGTTTCATCAGAAATTGCTGGGGCTGGAGATAGCTTGGTAGTCTAAGTGCCTGCCTGGCAAGCTTGAGGACCTGGGTTTGATCCCCAGGACCATATGCCATGCAAGCCCTGCCCTGTGTGGACTGACAGCCATGGAAAATGGGCATGGTAGCACAGGCCTGTGATCCCAGTGGGGAGGCTGAGACAGGAGGATCACTGAGTCTGAGCTGCATAGCAAGACCCTGTAACAAATAAATAAAAAGAAAAGAAAATGCTGTTGATTTTGTTTTTATTGGTAACTGAAATCACTAGAAGTTGCATTCCCAATAGCATATCACCAGGCTGTTCCCACACTAAAACAGCATTGGCTAAATAAAATAGCAATTTCTGCCCATGATTAGAACTTTAAAGAGATTAAATATAGTATTGAGTTTAAGTCTTTGAGTTTGATTACCCAAAGATTCTCCAGGTGTCTAAAAGAGCTATTTATGTTCCTAACCAGGTCAAAATACCAACTTTAAAGCTACTTATGACAAATGAGCCCCAAATGAACATTTCTATGCAAAACTATTTTCATTTGTTTTGAAGACTAGCAAAGGCAGAAAATGTATGAAAGAAGAGAGTCATAGTTATGATTTCAATAACGCCTGAAATGAGTTATGGTTACTGAATGGACTTTAATAAGATTGAGAGTAAGTTCATTAGCTTGTGTTGTGGGTGGTCAGGAAAATTCTATTTTAAAATATAATTTAGTTAAGCTGGAGAAGAAAATGCTATGGGAAATGCATGCTACTGCCTGTAAGGTTAGATTGAATGAATTGGAGTATTTCAAGTAGCAATGGAGCTGTGCCTGAAAGGCAGAAGAAAACCTTTATATTTTGAAATTTTTTTGCAGGGTTTGGAATCAAAGTGTGACCTTCCACATGGTAGGCAAGCACTCTCTATCCTTGAGATACATCCTCAGCTCTAAATAGCATGCTTTCAACTGTGCCAGTGTATCCTGGAATATTGATATTATACTCTTATACATCTATAAATAAATATGTGTAATGTGTAATATCTTGTTGCATGCCTTGAAAATCATAAATAAGAATGGGTAATAAGTAAATCCACAAGACTTGTTACCAGAATCCCAAGCAGACTAAGACATACTCCAACTCACATGGATATAGAGGACATCCTCACATTCTAGCAGCAGGGTAAGACAAACAAAAGCTGCATTATCTCTTTCCTTGTAGAAAATAGAACTTTCCATATCCTTAAATGAAGATAGGATATTTTAATGGGGCTCTGCTTTGTCATTGTCCTTGACATGTCCTCTAAAGTACAAACAGGAACCTTCTCATCTGAATACATAAGAAAGTAAGGTTTTAGCAAAGTCTTATAGAAATTTATGTCTTCTGATCTCTAAGACAGAATAGAAAAGTGGGAAAACTTGGCTGAAAGAATGCATATTCGGTACTGGAGAAAATGAAATTAAAAAAGCAAAAGCATGGGAATACTGAGGTCCTGTGTATAGCAAGTATTTGCCTTGTGTCATAAATGCTGCATCCAAATTCTGATTATGTGGCTTCTACTTCAGGATAAGATCTCCTTGAAGTTTTAGACATTATCTATATCTATAGCTATGTCTAATTTAACCCATTCATCCATAATGCAAGGTTGAGTTTTGTCCAAGATTCACTTGTTTTATAAATTATAAATTTAAACATTAAGTCATTTATGATTTGCAGCTTTGGATACTGGCATTTATAAACCCATCTTTTCACATTTTAGAGGCAAAGCTTTAGTCATTTGAAGGTGTATTCCTAGTGGTCTACCCACTCTAATTATATGTAGACATTTAAAATTTTGTCTGTAAAAATAAGAAACAATTTCTTTCTTTTAGTCCCCTTCTCCTTCTTGATGCTGAGGATGGAATTGAGGTCCTCATACATGTATTTTATGAATAAGCTACACTTCTAATACTAAGAAATTCTTTTATAAGACTAATTTATACAGCCAAATTATTGGAAGTCCAGTGAAGTCTTTAACATGGGAAACTCCACAAGTTTCTTAGGCCGAAAGGCTTTTTACTTGAACAGAATTATCCTATATTTTAGAATGCAGATCTGTATTAAGTATAGCAAAGAGATAGTTTCATATTTAAAGTCATGAACAGATTTGCTGTGAATGCAAATCTCACTGGCAGGCAAAGGGGGCTCAATTAATAGCATCATTTAGACAAGTCCTATAGATGGAAACAGTCCAAATGTTTTAGTGAACACCTGGACAGGAATAGAGGTTCAGTTATGGGCATTCAACTTCAAATTAAGGAACTGGTACCAGTTTCTAAGATTTATTTCCTGTATTTAACTGAGACAGAGATTGTTGTGACATCTAATTTCTCACTCATGAGTTGCGCAAGGGAGTGAAGAGCATGATCTCATTTGACATTGAGACAGAGATGTACAGACAGGAAATGAGGTATGCTTTCCTCATCTGCACAGGAATGAACTTTCAGTGAGTTCTTGGTCAATTAGAAGGATCTTTTTTTTTTCCTGGAACAGGCAACTGAACAGGTACAAATACTTCCTTTCAAAAAAAAAAATCACAACATATTACCCTAGATATAGGAGATGCTCAAAAGAATCCTCTTTGTTTCCATCAGTCTTTACTCACTTAAAATTTTTTCTCAAGGTGATAAACTAAATACAGTTTCCACCAGCGCTGAAGCTAAGTTACAGGAAGCTTATATAACATCCAGAAGTCACTGCAGTGTGGCGAATTTAACTCTCAGGTCATCTATTCATACCAGTATCCATGGAGATGCCACCTGCCTAACCATGCAGACTGCTGCCAAGTGTTCTCTTGTTCTTGACTTTGAAGGCTTTTCGGGATCATCTTTCTCTTAGCCACTTTTATGACTCATTCAGACCTGTCTGCCCGAACAAAAACACTCAGTCATTTGCATTTTGTGTTTATCTACCACTGTACCAAGCTTCCCTTGGGAGTTGGAACATAGGTTTTGTTGTTCTTATATCACCCAAGCAGATTTAGGACTCTGTTGTCCCCCTTACTACTAGGGATAAATCTCGTGTAAGCAGAGGAAAGGTAGTTATAGTATATGGGGTTTCTTCTTAGGAGCTACTGAATTAACAGGCATAGATTACTTTAGTTCAAATAACAGAAATCCCAACTAACAGAGGCTTAATTAAGTAGTTATCTCACACAACAAGAGGTCTAGTACAGCAGCTTACCTTTTTAAAACATCGTCTTGCCATACTTTCACTTCATTATCTTTAGTTATAGGCTTTTGTTATTGTGTTTGTTACCACTGTGCTTTTTCATATTTGCCATATCCCCAGTTGTCACATTTATGGTCAAAGTGGTATAGAGGAGTAGCCCCAACTCTATTTCACTCAACCAGAAAAGCATACCCAGTCCTGATTTCCTTATATCTCATTGTTTGTGACAATAGCACATGAACTCAGAACTATATCTATAAAACTATATCTATATAACTATATCTATATCTCAGTTAGCATGTAATACTTTTTTTTTTTTTTTTGTATTTAGGATAGGATCTACAGGGTCTCACTGTATAGATCAGACAGACGTGTAGTGATCCTCCTGTTTGCAGACTCCCAAGTGCTGGGATTAAGGCCTATGCTACCACACCCAGTCTCAATAGCCATCTCAGGGTGCCCTGAGGGTGGGGACTGTATGGCAGGCTCGGGGATCTATCTCCCAGCACCTGCTTCTACCTAAGCAGGCACTTTAATCTGCTGAGCTATCTGGCTGGCCTTTTGGCATGTAATACTGACAAAATCAGTATATGGATTTCTAGCCTATATGGTTGAAAGTGGGATTCAGGGTTGAAAAGATATATGTTCCCACTTTTCTTCTCTTTTCATTCCCTTTAATCCCAGGAAATTTTATATAGTCTCTATAGGACAGATGTTGATTCACCTCACTCAGTACCCATTTCTATTCACCTTCTCCATTTCTTTCTTTAGTTTATAGGTTAAAAATTCCTAAATGCTTGATTTCTCAGCTTCTCCAGTCAATTGTGTGTGTGTGTGTGTGTGTGTGTGTGTGTGTATGTGTGTAGGTGTGGTATTGATGGTGGGGCTTCCTATTTCAAATGAAAAAGTCAGAGAGGCTTACTTGGAAAACTCTTTATTTTTGTCATTCTGTTCTATCCCTGTGAGGAA
This sequence comes from Ctenomys sociabilis, assembly GCA_004027165.1. NCBI lineage: Eukaryota > Metazoa > Chordata > Mammalia > Rodentia > Ctenomyidae > Ctenomys > Ctenomys sociabilis. Next base: position 8,535 of record PVKA01041176.1, on the reverse strand, counting down.
CATGGTTTTGATGCTTATAGGGCCAGTAGTCATCTTGTGACTATGAGGGGAAAAATGGAAAATGTAAGTTAATGGAATAAAAATAATTTGAAACATGATGCCACTGTGGATCCAATGTCAGATTTCTAGGGTCTACCTCTGAACTTCTAACATAAGACCAATATACCACTGCTTGTTTAAGACAATTGTAGAGTTTTCTCCTGATTGTGGTCAAAAACAGTTCTATTAGGCAAAAATGAATACAGTAGCATATAATTGTAATCTCAGCATTCAGGAGACTGAGGCACAAAGACCGTAAGACCAGTCTGGAGTACACAGTGAGTTCAAGGATGACCAGAGTATGGTGAGAACCAGTATCAAAAAAAGTTCAAACATCTTTATGACATTTTGCTGTGTCAGGAAACGATTCTATGTAATATAAGGAAAAAGGTCTCACTTCATTTATGTAAAAAACAGTTAGCCATAGTTAAAAGTACCCAGGAGTCCCCCCAAATTAGGCTAGATTAGGAAAAGACTTTACTGGATGGATGTAAATTCATGGACCTATTGAGAACAAGTCCAGCTGCACTTCAAAGCAACTACTACCAGGACTGGAAAGTCTTAGAAACCACTGTACATATTCCTCTTTCCCTCTATAGATTTTTAGTCTCCCCTCACCAACCCCCCCCCATTTGTTTTTGGCACCAGGAATCAAATCCATGACTTTGTACTTGTCAGGCAGAAGTTAAGCCCCTGAGCTATATCTTGGGCCCTCCTCCATGGACACATGGCCTCTTATGATGTGCTTTCTTTCTTTCTTTTCTTTTTTTTTTATTGGCATTGGTTTTTTCTTGTTTGTTCCCAAAGTAGAAAATAAATTATTTGTCTTATCAGGTTAAATAAAATCTGAGACTGAGTAACATTACTTTCATTTTTGAACTTCTCTGGAGAAATTATCTGATTGGTTTAATTTTTTTGTTGTTTATGAGTCATTCTTCAATCAAATTAGTGGTAATTGGGGTGGGATGGCTTAGTGGCTCAGGGAGAACAGCCCTGAAAAGGGCATAGACAGGTATGCGGGAGGCACTGGCTGTAGTGAAGAAACAATGGGCATCTCTATATTCTTCTGAAATTTTAATCGCTTACATGGTGAACAAGCTAATGACCCATTTATTCTACAGACATCAGTCTCACTTGTTCTTACCCACACACTCTCAGGGACTGTCAACTGGCTCAGCTAGTTGCTTATGTTACAAACTTCTACACAACCAGTCATGACCTCGACAGTTAATATTTGTTGACTGTGTGCATTGTATGATAGGCATTCTACATGCATTATCTCACTTTCACCCTGACTGCAACTCTAAAGTATTATCTATTTTATTAATAGGCAAAGTGAAATTTTCAGATATTAAGTCAAGCCTTGAGTATGTCTTTTGGATTACTGGATAGCTTCAGTTCTTCTTGTCTGTGAGCTTGCCCTGGAAATCTCCCCTTTTATACTCAGTGGTCATAATGATGCCTGTAAAACACAAACCTAATCATGTTACATTTCTGCTTTAAACCCTTTTTCTAAGGTCCTTTACGTGATCTATAAACCCTCCATGATCTGCATGATCTCAATCTTTATGACTTCTATCCAAATCTCTCAGCCACTCTATCTTTAAATTACACAGATTATTTGAAGTTTTGATGTTTTTAATTTGCAATTGGCATAGTAAGTTACATATTTATGAAATATATATATATATATATATATATATATATATATATATATATATATATATATATATTTCAGTACTGGGAATTGAACTTATGACCTTGCAATTGTCAGACAGGCACTGTGTTGCTGAGGTATACCCTCAGGTCCATATTTGCAGTTAACTATCATTTCTTATCCTTGTACAACAACCCTCTAGGCATTTTCCTAGTTCATTCCTACATAATACCTACACTCATGACTCAGTGTGGATGCTACCTTGTTCAGAAACTTCTAAATTGAATGGATTACTTTGTACTCCTGTAGCATTCAGACTTTGCTTCTTTACATAGCATCAGACTACAATTATTTGGTAACTTATTCTTCCTTTTGTGCTAAATTGTAAAATCTTTAGAGGGATTATGTTTGTTTCACTGTTAAAATACTGTTAAGAATGGCATAGTGCTTGGCATGTGGTAGTTGCTTACTGAATATTTGTTAAGGGAATGAATTTTAAGTCTGAAGTACTTTGAAAACTACTTGGAGAGTAAAAGATATTCAACATTTCCTATTTAGTGAATGGATTATCTTGATAGTTACACCCCTCATCAATAAGCTTTTGGTGTATGTAAGAAACCAAAAAATAATAGTAGTTATGGAGCTGTGGAGATGGCTTAGGGGCTGGGAGGTTGGCTCAGTAGAATAAGTGCTTCCCTGGCAAGCACAAGGGTCTGAGTTCAACCCCTGATTCCGCCAAAAAAAACAAAAACAAAAAAAAGAAACAAACAAACCCCCCCCAAAAATAATAGTAGTTGAGAAAACATGTCATAAAATAATATAAATGGTATACAAGAAGAAAAAGCTGAATTTAGTATAGGGTGAAGAAAGCTAAATGAAACAATATAATTGTGGGATTGAGGGCATAAAGACAAGAAGAATAGTTTTCAGAATTTACTAAGTGAGGGCTGTGAGACAGCTCAGTGGCATTAGTGCCTGCCTGATAAGTGCAAGGTTCTGAGTTTGATCCTTGGTACTGAAAACAAAAACAAAAAAACCCACCAAAAATTATTAACTCAAATGTACTTTGTTGCTAATATCTCATTTAAGTCTTGCAGTAATTCTTCAATATTGTTATGTCTCAATAGATTAAAGATAACTATAAGTCAGAATAAAGCAAAATAAACAGAATGATGTATTTTGGATACAAGGTACCTACAATAAGCATCAAATGAAGGAAACTATAATCAACGCTAGAAAATATTATGGAGATCATTCCAGGGTAAATCCTATCACATCCAAATTAGCCTCTTGGTAGGTCTGGCTTTTTGGATCAGTTTTTGAGCTTGTCTGCTCAAAAACTCTTGTCTGCTTTCAGTATAGGAATATTTCCTTTCCTCCATTAAGATAAATTATATTTCCTCTCTCAAGCTCTGTCTCACCGTAACTTATTTTTCGCTTTTTGAGTGCTGGGGATAGAATCCAAGGGTTGGCACGCATTTTAAGAGGGTCCTACTACTGACCCCTTAATTTTCTTCTGAGAAAAACTTGCCTCATGAGATCTTATGATTTAGCTATAGTTTTTCCAACTTAGTGAATCACCACCTCTTTTTTAGGGAATTGTGCACAGCACAAGCAGTGAAAAACAGACTATTGTAGATCACACAGAAAACAAACTAAACCCCTTATCAGTAGCTGTGTTTATGCTACCACATACAGTACTGTACAAGATGGAAAAGTTCCATCATTTCAAAATTCTGTTAAGTCAAGTACTGTTTTAAACTTTCTTTTTTCTTTTTTTCTTGTTTTAAACTTTCTAAGACACATTTTATTACTAATAAAAAGAGGTTACTAGTAAGACTTCTGATTACTTTGGTACTTCTGTAGAGATAAAAAGGGGTGTTTTATGTGGAAACGCTTTTCAAACATTTGGTCAAATGCTGCAAAATGTTTGTACCTGGCTACACACAAACCCGAGAAAAACTGGGTTCCGGTGCTCTAGAAACCCCAAGGCCGCGCGTCGCTAGGCAGAAGAAGCCGAGCTGGCCGCGTGACGTCATCACTCCGCGCCCGCCGGTACGGTTTCCCAGCGGGGCTCAGGATAGCCTTGCTCGCCATGGGGACCTGGCAGCGTCTGTTCCTTTTTGGTGGCTTGTCGCTCCGAGGTGGTGGCCGGGCCCCTTGGTCACTTAGGGGTATCCGAGCGTTGGGTTTTCGCCGCCAGGTCCGTGGTGCTGCCGAGAAAGCATAGGGAAGCGGGCGGGAGGAGGATGCAGGTGGGCACGTCGGCACGTTTCTTCTGGTTGCCTCAAGCGCGGACTCAGCTCAGTCCCTCTGGGGCTCCTGCCGGGTTCGGAGTCACAGTGAGAGCTTATAGACTCACTTACGGACTTTCCCATGTCCTGCCAGGCCCACTGTACGCCTAGGCTGAGGTGTGACAGGCCCTGAAAAAGATGGTTAGGACGCAGATTGGTGTCGTATACAACCTTTTTGTTGATTTGGGGCTAATTTGTAAATATGTTAAAAAGAAGTCGAACGGACTTTACTCTGTAAAGAGGAAACTTTCCATTTTTCAAAGTCGGCGTTCTCTGGCAAATAAAGTTCAATTTAAACATGTACCTTTACAATTGTGATCAGTGCTGCTGATAGTAGGTAGATAGTACTTAAAGGAAGAACTAGTGGCGATGGGAATCAGAAAAGAGAGCCCTCTTAATCATAAAGCTCGAATTGCTTTTACGTTTACAATAGGAAAACTTTCTTTCTTTCTTTTCTGAAGTTTTCTGGTGCTGAGAGTGAGAACCTAAAACAAAGAAGAACACAAATCATGTCCCGAGGACTTCCAAAGCAGAAACCCATAGAAGGTGTTAAACAAGTTATAGTTGTGGCTTCTGGAAAGGGTGGCGTTGGAAAGTCTACTACAGCAGGTATTGCGGGAAATTCTGATACTGATTGAGAACGAATGACAATTATAGTTTACAAATGTTTAGGATTTATGAAGTTTTAATAGCTGGTTCCTTAGTGTTAGGAGTTGATAACCAGCAGGAACTTAGATTATGGAGTTAGACAAAACTAAATACAGAACCAAGTTGTTTACTCCTTAACTGGACAAATGTCTGTCCAATAGCTTCTAAGTTTACTAGAGAGTGAAACTTATTTTGAGGTTATGCAAATTAAGCTAGCCCCTAACCCCTGTGTCCTTCATAGTAAGTACTCAGTAATTGATTTTTATTTTAAAACATCTAGTGTCACTAATGCTAAGTTATTTCTGTACTTTTCCAGTCTTTTTGAGCGAACATATAGCTGAATATTTGCAAAGAGATTGTTATGACTTTTTTCATTTAACCGTAATAGTTTTCACCATTTCTATAGTCAACATAGACATAATATTTGAAAATGCATGAGTTAACATTGTTTTAATTACTATATCTTTTGGTAACATATTAATGTACTATGATAAAATAATTTTTTGGGGGGCCCTTTCTGTTAATTATAGACTTGTCTCTAAAATGGTATTTTCAAAACACAGAAGTGTCACCAAACTGTGCAGTTATCTCCAAAGATTTCAAAAAAAACCTTTTATTTCTAGAAAAATTATTCTAATAAATGTAAAAGGGAAGCTTCTCATGCACCTCAATAGCTGTAAATTGAATATTTTTAGTTTTCTTGAGTCATATTGACAAATATGCATATTCAAAGTATGGGATTTGATGTTTTGATACATATATATATTGTGGAATAATTTCTACAGTTAGGCAAATTATTTGTCACCTCAGGCTGTTGAGTAGTTACCTAGCATGAGCAAGGCCTTGGATTTAATCTCTAGTACTGGGGAAAGCCCAAACCAAGACGAAACATCCATAATTTCATTTAGTTACATTTTTGTGTGTATGTATGATGAGACTACTTAAGATTACTCAGTGAATTTCAACATGTCTACGTTAGGTCTGCAGACTTAACTCATCTTGTAACTGCAAGTTTGTTATGAGACTTGTACCAATATAAAGCACTCATTTTTTTCAGTTATTGAATTTTTAGTCCTTTTAGTAGACCAAACAATCCTTTCTTGCAGTTGATTAAAAAATGATTATCTTTAATGTATTTTATTATTCTAGCTGACATGATTTTAAAACTTTGAGTTTTTTTTTTTGTCTTTTCGAGACAGGGTCTCACTGCAGTTCAGGCTGGCCTTAAGCTCACTTTGTAGCTCAGGCTGGTCTCGAACTCACAACAATCCTCCTGCCTCAGCCTCCCGAGTGCTGGGATTACAGGCATGCGCCACCATGCCCGGCTGAGTTTTTTTTTTTTTTTTTGAGACTATTATCCTAAAGTCATGAAGTATATTTATATTTAGTCCCATTGAGCTCAACATTTTGAAATAAGAAAGACCAAGCACAGGATTCTGTCATTGTCACTGGAAATCTTTTGTGTTGACCTGAAACCATATTTTCTATGTATGACAATTATAGTACCACTAGTTATAAATCCAATAAAGGTGCTAGTAGCTCCCCCACCCCATTTTAATTTGAAGGGAATTATGAAAAAGTTTCTCAGATGTTTTGAAGAAGTTAAGATTTCTCAAATATATTTGTGACATACTCTTTATTAGTATTTGATAGATACTATATTATTATTAAAAATGCTGATTTAATGTATTTATGCCGTGTCCTACGTGTTTTTGTTTTCTGAGTGTCTACCATCTATTTGATATGTTTAAAGTTTAGGATCTTTTAATCATTGGTTCTAGAATCTGCTTTTGAAAAATTGAAGTAGTTATTTAATTCAATGATGTGAGTCCTTTTGCTTTTTTGGAACCGATAAAAATGGAAGTGTTTTCATAATCATAGGTATAATTTCTATAATGTTTTATTTAATCCTCAATAGTTGTGAAGTAGGAATTCTGTTTGTTTTATAAAGAAGAAATAAGATGTACAGGTAGAATAACCTAATCAGGTTTATGCAGTAGGTGGTGATGGAATTGAGATTTGAGTGAGGTCTGTATACAGGTAGGTATCTGGGTTAGATACTTGGAACTCCTACTCTATCAGCATTTTAACAAGACAATAGGATTATATCTATTTTTATTTATTGATTGGCTTATAATTTTTCTATAAAATGTGGTTTTAACAATAATTAACCATATATTTCATTAACTTTAAAGGATAAAATGGATTATTTGAGCAAAATTGCAACAAATTTGTAACATAAATGGACTACTTAAAAATCTCAATTTTGGGGCAAGCATGTATCAGTTGTACTGCAAAATTAGGTTGGTTTTTGTATTTTTATTTTTTGCGTTCTCTCCACAGTCATACTGTTTACCAGTAAGGGAGATACATGAAATTTTTTATGCTTTTATTATTATGCCAAAAGTATTAGAAGGCACAATAACTAACTGAAGTAAAGTTACTAAATTTAATTACTTTTTTTTCAGTAAACCTTGCACTTGCACTGGCAGCGAATGACTCGGTGAGTATTGTTTTGTTTTTTTGAGACAGGGTATCAGGCTGGCCTGAGTCACTTTGTAGCTGAAACCTTGAACTCAACAATCCTCCTACCTTAGCCTCCCACGTGCTGGTTGGGATTACAGGTGTGTGCTGCCACACCCCAGTTTGGTAGGTATTAATAGAAATTTAATGTATTAAAATGTTTTTAAGGCAGTGATAAAGAGCTTATTTTCATTTACTCGGAAGCTATATGGTATAATTTGATTCAGTTGCTTGTCTTTAAGGAACTAAGAGTGCTGCAAGTAGTAATTGTTTGATTTAATAATGATGATGCATTTAAATGTTGGCCATAAATTACTTGTTTTGTATTCTGTAGAAATCTTTCATGTTCTTATATTGTTGTCACACCTTAAACTAATTTTTCTCATTTACTATATGTAGAAGATCATTCTGGTTTCAATTTCTCTCTCTCTCTCTTTCTCTCTCTCTCTCTCTCTCTCTCTCTCTCTTTCTTTCTTTCTTGGTGTCAGTGATCAAACTGAGAACCTTAGCTTACCAGGAAGGCCGTTATGCTGCTAAGCTGTCTCCTGGGTCCTCAATTTCTAAACGTTAGGGTTAATTTTTTTTTTTTCGGAACCAGGTATTAAACTCAGACCCTCACGCTTGCCAGACAAGTGCTTATTCTACTATCCTCCCGACTCCTTGTTAATTGTTTTTAAGGAAAAAGATACTCTAAAGGAAGTATATGTTCAATGAAACATAATTCAAGTAAAAGCTAGGTGTTGTGGTGAATGACTCTAATCCCAGCCTGGCCTACATAGAGACTGTCTCACAAAATTAAAGAAAAAGAAAAAATTAATCACAGTATGTGTTCAATATAAAACTGAATGTTCATCAGCTCCCCCTTTAATGCTAAGATTAACTGTAGGCAGTTTTATATATATCTATTTAATTTTTCTTCTCCATATAAAAATTTTAAAAATATGCATGTATATATATATGTACACATACATATCTTTCTGTGCTATGCCTCATTCTTTTCTATTGTTTCTTTGTATGCCTCATTCTTCGTAGCTGCTACATTATGGCTGACTATAACCATTCCTTTGTTTTGTTTTCTTTTTGAGACAGGGCTTCACTATGTAGTTCAAGCTGGCCTTGGGCTCACTATGTAGCACAGGCTGGCTGTGAACTCACAGAGATCCTCCTGCCTCAGGCTCTTGAGGGCTGGGATTATAGATATGCATGCCTTTGCCTGACTCAACCAATTTCTTTTTCATGAAATACTTAGATTAGTTCTCTTTTTTACTTCTTATTCTAAGAATACTACAGTGGAATTTTTATGTAGTAATGACATACTAAGTAATTTTTATGTAGTAATGACATACTAAGTAAATGAAATAACTAGATCAAAAA
>PVKA01041175.1:0-18223 GCA_004027165.1 Ctenomys sociabilis | reverse complement strand
CTTCTTCTTCTTCTTCTTCTTCTTCTTCTTCTTCTTCTTCTTCTTCTTCTTCTTCTTCTTCTTCTTCTTCTTCTTCTTCTTCTTCTTCTTCTTCTTCTTCTTCTTCTTCTTCTTCTTCTTCTTCTTCTTCTTCTTCTTCTTCTTCTTCTTCTTCTTCTTCTTCTTCTTCTTCTTCTTCTTCTTCTTCTTCTTCTTCTTCGTCTTCATCTTCTTCTTCTGTACTTAGGATAGGGTCTACAGGGTCTACGGGGTCTATGGGGTCTCACTAGGTAGATCGGATTCATAGTGATTCTCCTGTTGTCAGCCTCCCAAGCACTGGGATTACAACAGTGGGCCGCTGCGCTGTCTCGGTGGCCCTCTCAACACGCTCCTCAGGCAGGGCCAGTATGGCAGGCCAGGGATTAAACCCTGGCCACTGTGCTCTACCTAAGCAGGCAATTAAGTCCGTTGAGCCCTCACCTTGTTATTTCTGAAAAGAAAAGATCAGTTGTTTTCTATATATATTTTAATTGAGAAACAAATAGCAATGAGAGAGTTTCAAAATTAATTAATAGAACAGTTTCAATATTTTTTTTAAATAGTTCACTACTGTTAACGGACCTTTTCATAGTATCCTAATGATCGGCCTCTGTGTGACAAATGAGGACAATTTTGAAATGAAACCTAGGCCATATCAGTTCATGACCAGATCTGCCTTCAGCACATGGGTAGGGTTTACGCTTCCCTGCTTACCCTGCCCTTCCCCTCCTCCCAGAGGCTTTCTCTGTCTTCTTTTTCTTATTGATTTATTTTTTTTTTATTGAAGAACAAATAGCAATGAGACAGTTTCAAGACAAATTAACAGGACAGATTCGATAAATTAATGCATTGCAAACTGTTTTCATAATGTTTTGGTATTGTACAAGGTGCATACATGATATTATACTTACAGACATTATTGTAGCAGATGTCTCTTCTCAGTAAATTAAGAGAGTGTAACTGTTTACTTATCTTATTTTTTATACCTGAATTATATCACAGATTCAATAATTAATACTTTCTACCATGTTATCTTCCTAGTGGTTGTCCATAGTACTACAAGCCAACATAATATCTTGTCCAACCACTATTAGTGCAAATCTTGCTTCTCATAGAATTATGCAGAAACATGGCATATTTATCCTAACTGTACTGTTTATACACACTCATCATGATTCTTCCTTTGTATACCCCTTTTTTTGTCTAGATCTGTCAAAGATGAACACTCCATTCTCATTAAACCAATTTAGGTGCCTGAATTCAGCAACACAATCCAGCAGTCCACAATAATAGTGAGTTATCTGAAGAAGTTGTTGACTATAGCCATTTACAGCTCAACTTATTATTATTGCCCCACATTATATACCTCATTTTTGTACTTTTCTGCTGGATGGTTAAGACCAAGATAGATCAAGACCTATATACCAAAAGATGTAGCTTTTGTTTCTAATGAGGTCAGTGAAGCCTCCGGGTTTATCTTGTAATCCTGTACCTTACTCTATAGATCCTTTGTCTGTGTCATCCAAGTGGATGAGTCACGGCCAATGCTTGACCAGTTTGCTCTCTGTGAAAGCCTGAGAGAGAATTTTCTCTGTGAAAGCCATGTGACTCTCCTCAGACACACTATACATCATCAGTCTCTTTCCTCTGTGGCTCCATAATCTCCTTGATCAGAAAATTTGGGGCATAACTGAGCTTTATGATGTTACTGTACAGGTTCTCCTATTTCCTGAGTCTTTGTTCACCTTGAAAGGCTAGGGCCAAAATGTTGGCTGGCCTTGAGGCTCTTCTATTTCTCCCATTTTGATCTGTGAACTTAGGTTGTTAACCATCCAGAAGAAAAGCTGATTAGTACCCTGCATCATATGCCGTTAAGTTTACCCTAACTATCTGGCTCAATTTATTTTAGTTGTTGTTGTACATTTCTATTTGTATTTCTTCTTTTCACTTCTTACACTAGGGAGACTATATGATATTTGCACATGTGTGTCAAGTGTTTATTTCACTTATGACTATATGTTCAAGTGGCATCCACCTCAATATAAATGCTTCAAGCTTATCATTCTTAATAGCTGAGTAATACTCCATTATATAGAAGTACCACATCTTTTTCAACCATTCCTCATGTGACGGACATCTTGGTTGTTTTAAAGATTTTGCTATCACAAATTGTGCTGCTATAAACATAGGTACACATATATCACTATGATATAATGTTTTCAGTTCCTCTGGGAAAATTCCCAGTAGGGGGATAGCCAGCTTGAATGGGATTTCCAGTCCTACTATTTTAAGGAGTTTCCACACTGATCTTCACAGTGATTATACCAGTATACATTCCTGCTATCAGTGTAGAAGTGTTCCCTTTTCCCCACAACCTCTCCAACATTTGTTGTTGGTTGATTTCCTTACGGTAGCCATTCTTTCTGGAGTGAGATGGTATCTCACTATTGTTTTTATTTGCATTTCATGGATGGCTAGGGATGTGGAGCATTTTTTCATATATTTATTTGATTCTTTAATTTCATGCTCTGAAAAGTGTGTATTCATCTCAGATGCCCATTTCTGAATTGGGTCTTTAAATCTGAGGGCCCTTTCATAGCTTAGTTCTTTATGTATTCTAGACAGCAGAACTTTGTCTGATTGCTTATTAGTTAGGATATTTTTAAAAATTTGTGGAATGTCTTTTCAGTTTGCTGACAGTTTCTTTAGATGTGCAGAAACTCCTCAAGAAGAGTTGCTCCCAGTTGTTGATTCTTTCAAGTGTTTCCCATGCGAATATATGATTGTTCATGAACTCTTGACCTACCCCTATGTCTTCAAGAGTTCCTCCTACCTTCTATTCCACAAGATTGTTTCTGTTGTAATGTTTAGATCTTTAATCCTTTTTGACTTTAGCTTAGGGCATGGTGATAGACCTGGATCAAGTTGTAGTTTTCAACATGCAGAAAGCTAGGTTTTCCAGCACTATTTGTTAAAGAGGCTATCTTTCTTCCAGTAAGCTTGTTTGGCTCCTTTATCAAAGATCAGATGGATGAGTGTGATCATAGATGCCTCTGTGTGTGCTAATCTATTACACTGATCCTCAGGTCTATTTTGTTGCCAATACCATCTTGATTTTATCACAGTGGCTTTGTAGTATAATTTCAAGTCAGGAATTGTGAAGCCTCCTGCCTTGTCTTTATTGGCCAAGATTGCCTTTGCTATTCTAGGTCGTTTGTGGTTCCAAATAAATTTTAGGAATGATTTCTCTATTTCTGGAAGGTATGTTCGTGGCAATTTGATAGGGATAACATCAAATCTGTACAGCAATTTTGGGAGTATGGCCATCTTCATGATGCGGGTTCTTCCTATCCAGGAGTATGGAATATCTTTCCATTTTCTGAAATACTCTATAATCTCCTTTCTTAGGGTGTTGTAATTTTCTGTGAAAAGATCTTTGACTTCCTTGGCTAAGTGAATTCCAAGGTATTTCATTTTCTGTGGTGCTACTGTAAAAGGTATTGTTTCCCTTTCAGTGTGCTTATTATCTGTGTAGAGGAATGGTATTGACTTTGTATCCTGCTATGCTACTGAATTTCCATATCAATTCTAGTAGTTTTTAGTAGAATTTTTGGATCTTCCAAGTAAAATATCATGTCATCTGGCAAATAGTGATAATTTAACTTCTTCTTTACCTGTTCTTATTCCTTTTATTTCTCCCTCTTTTCTAATGGCTGTTGCTAATGATTCCAAAACTATATTGAATAGGAGGGGTGATAGAGGACATCCTTGTCCTGTACCTGATTTAAGAGGAAAAGATTTCAGTTTTTCCCCATTTAGGATTATATTGGCTTTCGGGTTGTCCTAGATGGCTTTTATCAAGTTAAGATAGAGTCCATCTATTCCAATTTTCTGTAGGACTTTGAACATGAATGAGTATTGGACTCCGTCAAAAGCTTTCTCTGCATCAGTTGAGATGATCATGTGGTTTTTAGATTTCAGTCTATTAATATAGTGTATTATATTTATAGATTTTCAAATATTGAACCATCCTTGCATCCCTCGGATGAATCCTACTTGGTCATGGTGTATGATCATCTTGATGATTTGCTTTTTTCTGTTTGCTAGGATTTTATTGAGTATTTTTGTATCTATGTTCATGAGGGAGATTGGCCTGTAGTTCTCCTTTTTAGTTGTGTCTTTCCCTGGTTTTGGGATCAGTATAATACTTGCCTCTAGAAATGATTTTGGGAGGACTGCTTCCTTTTTAATTTCATTGAAGAGTTTGAGATTTATATCTTCTATAAATTTTTTGTACAATTCGGCTCTGAATCAATCGGGACCTGGACTTTTCTTTGTTGGTAGGCATTTTGTATTTCGTTGGCTGTTATTGGCTTATTGAGAGTTGTTGTATCTTCTTGATTCAATTTTGGTAATTTGTACCTTTTGAAGAATCTGTCCATTTCATCTCTGTCCTCTATTCTGTGAGCATAAAGTTTCTCAAAGTAGCTACTGACAATCTTCTGGATTTCCACTGGGTCTGTGGTGATTTCACCCTTTTCATTTCTTATTGCTTGTATGTGAATTTTTTTCTTTCCTCTTTTTGATGAGGTTGGCTAGAGGGTTATCAACTTTATTTAGTTTTTCAAAGAACCAACTTTTTGATTTGTAGTTTCTTTGAACTGTTTTCTTCATCTCAATTGAATTAATTTCTGCTCTAATCTTTATGATTTGTTCCCATCTTTGTCTCTGGGTTTCATTTGCTCTTCTTTTCCTAGTTGTTGGAGGTGCAACGTTAGGGTGTATTGTTCCCATTCTGCAGCTCCTGTGTTTCCCCTCTTTTGGGTCCCTGGTTAGGAGAGTAGTGGGGGGCACAGAAGCTCTCTGTCACACTTACCAGGCCAGGCAGGGGTGGATTGAGTGCCAAGAGAGTCACCAAAAGTTCTGGCTCCTGAGGTGGAATTGGGGGCCGTGACTATGGGGAGTTGCCAGGTAGGTCTGTCTGTGGTGTCTCAGGCTGTTCTCTGGCTAGGATGTCTTGGGGCCTGAGGCTCTGGATAGTACAGAGCATGCAGGGAGAAGCCAAAAAGCTCTCCCTCAGACTCATTACACACTCACCAAACTTTGATGCCCAGGGAGTTGGGGAAATTCCCACTCGCTCAGCGGGCTTTAGGGCAGAGATCCAGGAAGTTGCTGGTGAGTGGGTCCTGAGGATTCAGGTTGGTCACTCCCTTGGAGGGCTTGAGGGGTAGGGGGATCCAGGTAGTGGCCGGGAAGAAGCCAAAGGCTCTCCCTCAGACTTACCACACACTTACTGGCGAGTCAAGCAAATTCCCACTCACTGGGAGAGCTTGAGGGCGGTATCCAGGAGGCTGCCGGAGTGGGCCCCACTGTCTCAGGCCTGTTGCTCTGGCTGGGCGGGCATGGGGTGGGAACTAGGATTCTACATAGTGGGCCCAGCTATCTCAGGCCAGTCCCTTTCACTGGGTGAGCATAGGGAGGGATCGAGCAGTTTCAATAATTAATACATTATATATTATTATCTTCCCAGTGGTTATCCATAGTATAAGATGTAGACAGATATCTACAAACACTATTAGTACAAATCTTTCTTCTCATTGAATTAAGCAAAAGTAGCTGTATATCTATCCTAAGTGTTCTGCATGTACAGATACAAAATGGTCCCTCCTTTGTTTCCCCTTTTTTTGTTTAGTCCTGTCAGAGATGGGTATTCCATTGGCATCTAAATACTATAGGTGCGTAAATTCAGCAAAACAATTCAGCACAGTCCAGCAGTCCACAATAGTAGTGGGTTTTCCACAGAAGTTGTTGACTTGAGCCTTTCAAAGCTCAGCATATTAATATGGCTTCACTTTTTATACCTCGTTTTTATACTTTTCTGCTAGATGGTGAAGACCATGATAAAGCGAGACTTATGTAACAAGAAATGTAACTTTTGTATCTGATAAGGTCAGTCAAAGTCAAGTCCCCTCAGGATTTATCCTGTAACACCGTACCACAGTTTGCAGATCCTTTGTCCATGTCAGCCATGTGGGTGAGTCACGGCCATTTCTTGACCAATTTAAGGCTGGTTGTTTGGTAGAACGTACCTCAAATTGGGTTTGTCTTATGTTTCTTCATAATTTGAGTCAGTATATCCACTGTGGCAGAAATGCCACAAAAGGGCTATGCATTATCTCAGGAGACAGCTGATGTCAGTTCGCTTGTTCACATTTGGTAATGTGCACATTTAACCATATCGTAAACCTAGATGATAGCAATGCAGACAGATTTTGATAAAAATGTACAACTGAAACAAATATGAGAAGTTGTCAACATACCAAAAAACAGAATAGACTTACAGTGGCCCTTTTTGACAAAGAGCAAGTAAATAAGTAAATAGTTAAAAACAGAAAAGGAGATGAATTGGGGAAATTGCAACATTTTCACATTAAGGAAAAAACAAGTTGCTAATACTTTCAGGGCATGGATAATACATCTGGGGGTCATTCTCTTAAAAACAAATTTGAACTCCCCTAAGCTTTCTTTCCAGGACATAATGTTAATAAATCATAACTGATATGTGACAGTGAAAAATCTGGTATGTGTCTGGCCAAAAAGAATAATTTATTTCACAGTTTCCTATGTTTATTTCTCTTTTAATATGTAAAGGATTATAGAAATAGCTCCTAACAACATAACTTCTAGTAGCAAAATTATGAGAATTCAGGTAATTAAATAAAATACAATAAGTAGGTTAATATATTTATATGTGTATGTATAAATATGCATTTTTAAGTATAAATCCATGTGACAAAATGGAAAGTGTATTTCTGTACCAGGAATTGAACTCAGGACCTTGCCCTTGTTAGGTAGGTGCTGCACCACTGAACTATATCCCTAGTTCCATGCAAAGTGTATTTCTTTACCATAGTAAGAGCCAATCCATAAAGCTTTCATGTAGCTGTCACCTTGGTTTGCTGTGCTTTCCAATTCATGGAGTTTCCATGTATAATATTGGCAGCATTTTGGTTCAGGAATGAGGCTCAGAAATCTTATTGTGATGCTTTTATTCTGTCCCTGCAATCGGATATAGTACAGTACTATTTAGAGTAAAGTAGAAGGGAATTTTCAGTGCATTGCAGTGTAAAACTGTAATTTCAGTCCCCACTTTCAGAAATTGTTTCCCTGGCAAAGAATAACTTCCTTGGAAGGTTCAGCCCTGTGCTATTTTTATGCAACTCACTAAGCTTATAAACATAAAAGACCTGGATTGCACAAAGAAATGAGTTTATTTTCTTTTGTCAAGAATTCAATTCAGGTCCTGGTATGGTGATATGCGCTGTAGTTTCAGTTACTTCCCAGACTGACGCAAGAGAATCCCTTGAACTCAGAGGTTTGAGACTAGCTTGGGCATCACAAGTCTCTGTCTCAGAAATCAATCACTAGTCAATAAAATAAATAAAGAACTCAATCTACCTTAACTGAAGTGCAAAATGAAGAGTACTACTCTTCTAATGATTTTGGAGAGGATGTCTGGGTGGCCAGACAGGGAGGGAACTTCTTATCATTCATCCTTTCTTTCTTCATAATCTGTTGCAGCTAATTTATAATAAGGCATTATTTTAAACCATGACATGAAATTGTAAGATGATATCTCATCACTCACTGTATTTAAAGATTTGAAACACAGTAAATACAAGCAATTTACTTTTGGATAACATTACCATATTAAATTTTAATAAGGTGTTCAAGTCTTCAGAGGTGGTCAAATAATCAGATTTTTAAAAAACAGCATGCTGGGAGTGAGCCAAGTGGAGATGTGCTAGAAAATGCTTCATGGGCTGTCATAGTTCAGCATCTCCCTAGATTATTAAGCCCCAAGTAAAAGGATTTAAAGATTGCTTTTTCTGAACATCTGTGAACAGCCTTTCTATCACTATAAACTTCTGTCATAGAGTCAAAGCCCCATTTTTTCAAAGGCAAGGAAATAGTTGATGACAAATGAAAACAACGGCATCTAAAACATTCCCATTCTGTTCTCACGGTCTTCCTGTGCTGGCTCCCTTTGCCCCATGCACTCCGCTGCCTACATGATTATGCACTTTCCCTTTTGGTCCTGTTTCAACAGCTGAGCCCTCCTAAGTGTTCTCTTACATGGGATTTATGAAGGAATAGTTGAAAGTAGACTTGGCTGTTGCTCTATCTTTATAGCTTCGGCTCCTAAGAAGATAACAGAAAGTTGCCACTTCTCCTTCATGTCAGCGTTATCAGATGGAAGAAATGAGGGAATTACTCAAAGGCACTTAGTCAATCATTGGCAAAGGAAGCAATAACTGACTTTTGGACCCTGCTTGCCTTTCGTGTGTGGCCTCTCATTTCGCATCCAGGAGAAGCCAGCATGCAGGCAGAGCAAAGTCATTATCCAGGGAGCCACTGTCTCCAGGACAGGTTCAGCATAATCTACAGCTCTTTCCAGAGGAGCTTTCAGAAATAATCCTGCTTATATAGGAAGCCTTAAAGAGAACTGATCATTTTCACTCTTATTTTATCACCATGGAAAAAGTAAAGCTTTGTTTTTTTAATGTGGGATTGGCTGCACATTACCGTAGGAGAAATACAGTGAAGGTGGAAGAAAAATGCAATAGGGCTGCGGTGCGAGATGTAGGTGTGTGTGCAGGAAGGACAACAGAAGACAATTTTCCCATTTTCCTTTCATGCTTTAATAAAGAAATCTTGAAACTCCTATAGGTAGAAATCAAGCCTTTGTAAAAATAGTATGGTTTAGAAGTTCTTAAGCTGTGACCCTTGACTAGTTTTCATGCACACACACACACACAAGCTGGCTCCCTTTGTAAAAAGGGAGAGGCTAATTTAATATAATATTTTGGTTCTTGAAGTAAAATTAAATGTGTATGTGTAGCACTGGGGCCACCTGGGTAGGTCAGTGCCAGAGCAATACCTAGTGCAGACAAGGCCCTTGGTGGGGTCTACACCACCCCAAAAGTAAAAGAAAACTCTACGTACCATCATAAGAATGATAATAAAAGCTATAGGTAACTAACTTTTTTCTGGGAAAATGAATGAGTCTATATAATTTCATATTTGTTATTCAGGGGTCAGTTATGTTCATGTAAAGCAGAAATTACTATGCAATATTTCCCTATGATAGCCTCTCTGTGGAAAATAACGCCTTAAATGATTCGTAGCTGTGTCATCTTCAATGAATCCTAACACTGTGTGGTTTGACTCTTCTGTGTGTGTTCTGACTGATATACAATGTGTAGGAGCCTCATTTTTCCCATCAAAAGAAAAAGTAAACCTAGAAAAGTAGCCAAAGATGTCAACTGGCTGCACTTCTGGGTTGAGCTCACAGAGGACAAAAAAGAAAATGCCTTAGACCATGATAGGCTGGCTTTAAAGTGGTTGTTTCTTTATTAACCTAAGAGACAGACTAAATCTCTGGCATATTTTAGCTAATCCAGGGTCTTACCAAGTTTTGAATGTGGTTCAGATACGCCAAAGGCGGCCTAAGCTCAGCGTTTCCACTGCTGACACAATTTGCTGGCTGTGAGCTGGACACTGGAGACGCCTGCGCTGCCCACAATCGTCCCAGAGGCACAGCACTCCAACACAATTCCTTCTTTCCTCCTCCCGCGCCCCGGGATAATGCAGTCATGAGAGGGCTGGGATTTGTGAGGAAGGACAGAGTCAGCCTCCCAGTGTGAATTTAACCTCAAAATCAGAATTTTGAGCAAAAGTAAAGCAAGCAAAAATGAAGGCCCAGTGGCAGCATCCAGCCTTCTGGGCACTTTCTCTTTGAGTAACTCCCTCGCTGCTGGTTGGGTTATAACAAGGAAAAGGGAAACAGAATTGGCTACACTGAGCATCCATTGAATGTTCTGTAAGTCAGTGCAGTGCGCCCTACTGAAAACTACTGAACACTTAGTTAAAAGTAATTAGGTAGCCTATATGTCAATACCGAAAAATAACCAAGACATTGTTAAGAATGCAGGAGCTCTGGGTAACATACTTACCTACAGAGCTCAGAAAATGCATTCTAAAATTTTTGGAGCCAAACAACCACAACACCAGAAAGGTGGAGAAAGTGGCAATGAAAATCAAGCTACTTAATGAATGCTCCTCATTCAAATCCAGGAATAAGGACTAAGAAACAACTGCTCTTTCCCAATTGCTCTTTACACCACTGGCAGGTCCATCACTCTGGAGAATGGCAACGAATTCAAAAAGGATCTTCATTGTCCTTCGTCTCTTCCTATCATTGCTCTCCAGTATCAACTCAGTTGCTGATTTATTCAAATATGCCAGAATTAGACCTGGTACATTATGCCACATTAGACCTTGGATTCCTTGGGAGCTGGAAAGTACCAAGAGCTATGGTATGAATTATTTTCTTGTTCTTCTCAGTGACCTATGCACTTTCACACACTATTCAGAGACACAAGAGTTCTCAAGAGGCAAATTCAGAGACAAGTGCCTCCTAGCGCGAGAGATGTGGGGAACAGAATTGCCTGCCAAACTATACCACAAAGGCCACAGCCTGGTGAGTTCAGGAACAATGACCAGGTAGCTCCTGAGCAAGAGATATGTGAAATCTGGGAGATGGCGGCCATGTTGTTTCTCTCAGTGAAGAGAAAATGTAAAGGAATATATGGAATCTAAAAACTTCTCAAAAGTGTGTGTTTGGCCAAGACTAGGAAAAAGCAAACACCACAGAGGAGGAATAGAGGAAGGAAGAAGGCAGGAGAGAGGAAAGCAGAAAACCCAAGGACACTAAAAGGGATCTGTATGAAAAGGAAGAGTCTCAGGACAACGAAAGTAAGAAGAAAAGTGACTGCTTGGTGAGGGAGCAGAGGGTAAGAAATTCAGAGCACACACTTGAATAAAGGCTTCAAGAGAAAAGGCTGCAAGGGGAAGGAGTGTTTTCTTTCAGTATAGTAGTGGTGAATTGTAAGTACAAGCTTGATAAAGTACCACTCTTCAAAGTCAGAGACGTGAATACAAAGATTTTACTAAAAAGAATAGCCATTTGTCCTCAGGACACCACATTTTAACTTCACAATGTTTGTCCATAATTCAGTTTTTAGTTTCCTAGGTCTTTAGCCAAGACTTATTAAACAATGGCTGGTGCCCAGAGCGCTGGGTGACCAGGGAATGCTGTGGATGGGCTTGTTTCTAGCATCCCTGCTCTCGGCAGGAGCCCTCCCCTGGCGGCACTCCATGAACGGCACTGTCATACATGCAGCTTCGTGTGTGGCCCTGGAGCCCTTCCAGGAACAAAATAACAGCGGCTAGTGGCCGCTAGAAAGGCAAAAAGTGGATTATAAACCTCAGTGCTAGTGTTAGGAGTAACAGTGGTCATGGCACTGGTGCTATTTTCTTCTGAAACTGATGAGCAAAGTGAAAGTTCTGGGCTTTTTATGAAATGTGTTATCATCTGCCAAGCTTTCCTTCATTAGCCAGCAAGGCAGTTGAAACACTCACATTTGAAAGCCTCCTTATTCCTAGTACATGGAAAGCCATAAAAATAAAAATCCTCCATTAAAAATTAAAGAAGACTCCCTCTTTTCATCTTATTTATGGTAATATCTAAATGATGTACCTAAAATTGAAGTGTTACAAATTATGAGATAACAACCTCACGGCTTTTATTTCATAATGAAATAGAGCAGCAGTTCCAAATCTGAAGGAAACAGAGTTCCACAGGCCGTTTTCCAGATTCCTAACTGCCCAAAGGAAACCGTAAGTTCACTTTCAATCAAGCTGCACAGGCTCACTGAAACGTCAAGCACCTTTGAATCCACCTAGACTTACAGTAATGTAATGTGACAACACTGGTTACCTGTTGTTAATCAAGACTTCAGCCGCAAAGCAAAGACAAAGGGTGAGGAAGAAGAGAGGAGAAGGGCGACTGAGCTCCAGACATGATGCATGAGCCCCTGTTAAATTAAGCAATTTCTTATCTGAACAGGTCTCACTTTTCTCCTGTGTGAATTAGGCACAATTCTAACTTTTCATGTTCCTACGAGCACTGGGAATAATTACAACAATGTTTGTAAACATTCAGTCTATATAGTGTGGAAAATGAATATTTCCTGAGTGCCAGGCACTGTTCTGGCTACTACTTATGGATTCCCTGTAAAATTATGCACTTTACACAATTAGACCCTTTTTAACATGAGGAAACTGAGACACAGAGCAAGGTACGAAAACTGAGCTAAGCTCGTGAACTGAGGTTCTAAACAATACAATCTGATTATAAATCTACAGCTCATCTTTACAAACCCGTGTCCTCGCCCATTCAGCACTATTATCTTAAAAGTAATCCAAACCTGATGCATGATCACTTCTGTCAATACCATTTACATTACTGCTACTAAAAAATGAGAAAAAGAAATTACTAACAAACACATTTGTCACGGTAACTGGTCAACATTCTTGAAATCTCAGGATCAGCCATGGTGGTAAAATCATTGGTAATCTTACTCTATAAAGGAGAATTGACATATTTTATGACCAGTCGTTAATTCAGTCACTGGGACGACTAATATGAAATGGCCCTGCCACTACGTATTCATTTGTGCAGTCACTCATGCATTCACCAGCATGGCTGGCTATGTACTATATATTGTGATTTTAATAGATTACTTTGCCAGCTACTTAAAATGTTGTTTTCTGAAACTATGGTATACTTGTATGCTTTCACACTCATTAAATATAAGACACATTTTTAAATTCCCAAGTGTATGTTCTGAAATTCTTTATCGACTTTCCCACTTTGTACTGTCACTAATTTTTCATTTATTTATGTGCAGCGCCACAGAAAAATGCACTTTGTATATTTTCTCAAACGTATAAAAGGTTTCATGCTTCCTCTGAGGTTTAATCCAAATCAAATGAATAAATGCAGTAGAAATAAAGAGGAGGAAAACTTTCCACAACTACTTCATACACATGATAGATTTTAGAGCAGAAAAGATTTAAAATACATAATAATCCTTTCCCCTCGTCCTAATAGCTCCTATAAATAGATTTGGAAAAGAAGTTTAAAAAATACAGGATACTTGTAACTAAACCAATTAGATAGCAATTAGCTACAATGCACAGGCCATTTTCTGTTGTCCAACAACAAGTTATTTGTTTTATAGATTAACCACACACCTGCTTCCACTACTTTCTTATTTTATGGCCCTCTGCCTCTCTTCCTCAGTTCTGTGCGTGGTCATTAACATGGGAAGATAAGAGACTGAAAGAACAGAGCTCTGAAGCTGAACTAAATCAGGCACCTTGCACACGAACAGCCTTTATGGGGCTTCACTCAGAGAAAGGAAGGAGCTCAGAGCACTTCAGACTTCATGTTCCAAGTGAAGCAGACTCTCTTCAGAAGTTCAGCTGACTGCACACGAACTTGCCTCAGCTTGAGATTTCCTCTGGGATCACAAATTCCCACCCCGTCCATAGCAGATGAGGGATGGGAGAGGTGAGGGCGAAGCACAGAGCACCCCAGGCACAGAACATCAGGACCAAGGCAGAGGTGTGAGCTTTGCCAGAGCCCTAGGCCGCGCTTCCCAGCCTGTGCTGAAATTTCTAGCCAGGCCCATTTTTCTCCAATTGCATTTTATTTCTTCAGTTTTCACTACCACGAGAAAATGAGTGATTTCACCTAAAGCAGTCATAATAAGAATTACAATAAGATTAATTTATATAACTAACAATTTTGCTTGTTCACCATCACCCTTTATCAATTATATACAAGGAGTCCAGTAGCTCTACCAAGTTATAGAAATCTAAGTTTACTTTTTTTCAAGAATGTTTACTGAAAGTACAATACTTGAATCTGTTTTGCAAGGTAAAATGTGATAAGAAAAAGAATGCTAGACAGAAAAGAATAGAAATTTTTAATCTTAAAAATGATTAAATTCTCCTTCAAGGATATAATGCTTCAGTAGTATCATTAGACATTAGTTTTCAATCATAGATTTTTTAGCACTTCTCAGGATATCCTGCAATATACAATAATGCCTCAAATATTTATCCAAACTATGTCTTTTTCTGATAGTCTACACTGATATTCTTCTAAGCTAACATTCATTTGAATTTGCAACTCCAAAATAAAATTAGCATCTCTAACCTTGGCTATTGGCTTATTTCTTCTTTAGCAGGTACATGTAAATGATTCAGTGTAAAACAAAGCCTATAAAATTTGAGAAAGAAAAATGATTGAAATGATTTAATCCAATTTATATTTCAAATTATAAAAACAAATGTATACTACATTCATATATTATCTAGGGCTTTCATAGTAATACTTTTCTAACAGATTTTTCTTTCATTCATCCATGAACTATTTGTGTTGTTCAAAAAGTCTGATAATTAAATGTGCTTGTATCTATACTTTCTCTAAATGTTTTTGCATACAAAAATCATTAAACTTGTCTTCAGTTCTCAGACATTTCTTCAGATATTGTGCCAGTAAGCACTGTCATGTAATTCTTGTTATGCATGCTGAATGAATAAAAATGGGGATAACAGACATGCTTCAGTTTGAGTAATGATTAATTATTTATATATCTGATAAGCTAAAGGATATTTGGTACACTGAAGAAAACAATTTTGTATAGTATTTTCTGCACAGTTGCTTTAAAAAAAACTGAACAATTCTGTTACATTCGCTGGGTAGGAATAATTCAAAGAAAATTACTCCCTATGTTCACTCTTTATAAGTGCACTCAGGGCCCAAGGAGATAGCTCAGCAGTCTAAGCACCTGCCTAGGTAAGTGCAAGGACCCAGGTTTGATCTCTGGCACCACATGCTGCACCCACGCCAACCTGGGTGTGCCAAGCTGGCTACCAAGACCAGGCATGGTGGCACATGTCTGTAATCCCAGCACTTGGGAGGCCGAAACAGGAAGATCACTATGAGTCCAAGCTGCATAGTGAGACCATGTACCAAATACATACAAATAAATAAATAAGTGCATTCAGTTTGAAGAAATATGCAAAAGTATGACACAACAGATACTTTATCTGTAACACACTGCATAGCTCTACTAACAGAGTGACTTTACAAAATCAAGGTAAATATCAAAGTTCTTCAGTCTCACATATCCATGCAAGAAAATAGAAAAGGCCTCTGGAAAAGCAAAAAACAAAATTCTTTCACTTAAACTGACAAGTTTGGTTGGTAAGAGTTTTCAGGTTACTAATTCAATTATTGTTTTTGCCACATCTTTGAAATGAATAACTGAATTGAGTAATAGGATTTGTTAGAGTACTAAAAAAAAATTGGATGAATTGAGCCAGGTAATTCTGGCTCTTTAAATTAATTAAGTTGAATATTTGAAGTTAAATGGTCAAAGAAAAGGGAGCTTAAGTTATGTCAAATGCTGGCTACTGGTCAAGTGAGATGGAAGCTGAGAACTAAACAGTAGGATTTAGCAACATGGAAGTCACTGATGACTCTTTCGAGTAGATTTTAAGTGCACCAATAGAGGCCAAAGACCTGACTGAAGTGAAGGGAGAAGATTGGACAGAAAAGAAGAGGAGAAACAAGTACCAATGACTCTTTAAAGGAGTTTCAATAGGCAACAGCACAAGAAAATAAAGCAGTAGTTTGAAGAGACCAGAGTCTAGAGAGATGTGTTTGTGTCACAGCTTGGTCTTCAATGTCCCCTAAAGACACATACATTAAATGCTTGGGTCCCAGTGTAGCACTATAGGTAGTGGCTGAGCCTTTAGGAGCTGTTTCTAGTGGAAGGTCTTTAGGTTACTGCTGAAAATGACTATGGGAGCCTGGTCCTTTCCTCTCATTTTTTTTAACTTCCGGGCAGTGAGGCATGCAGTTCTTGTTTCACCATGTAGTCCCACCATGCACTGCTGCCCTACTGTGCTGCCTCTTCACAGCCCCCAGACAAAGCGTCAACTAGTCATGGACCAGGGCTTCTAAAACTGTGGGCCAAAATAAACCTTTGTTGTTTGTAAATTAATTTTCTCAAATATTTTGTCATAGTGGTAGAAAGATGACTGTGAAACACAGTTTAAGATGTAAAGAATCCATTTCCTGATGAGAGTGATCCAACAGAGAATAAAAACTGGTGATGAAATAGAGATGGGAGAAAAATAGCTCTGCTGGGTTTTAGTTAGTGGAACATGCTGGTGCAGGGCAAAGGTAATAAACGGTGCACTGTAGGGTGGGAGCTAGTGGAGCCTCTTGTGACTGCTGCTTTTTTCTTTTTTTCTTTTTTTTTTTTTTTTTTTTTTGTCTTTTTTGAGACAGGGTCTCGCTATGCAGTTCAGGCTGGCTTTAAGCTCACTTTGTAGCTCAGGCTGGTCTCGAACTCACAACAATCCTCCTGCCTCAGCCTCCTGAGTACTGGGATTACAAGCATGCGCCACCACGCCCGGCTTGACTGCTGCTTTTTTCTCGCTAATGTCAGGTCTTTTCTATCCTGATTATGATAACAAAATGCCATAAATGGATGACTTTATTTCTTATAATTCTAGGGGGTTGGAAAGTACAAGATCAAGGAGCCACTTGATTCAGTGACTCTTGCTGAATAGGTAGAAAGACCAAATAAAACTCACCTGGACCTCCTACAAGGACATTCATTTTATCTGTGAGGTTTTCGCCTTTGTGACTGTAAAAGCCTTACCTTATTATAATGCCACTTTGCTGAAGATCAGGTTCCAACTTAAGAATCTGAGGGGGAATACAAACTCAATCCGTGGAGTGTAGAAAGGAAAGCAATCAAACAGGTGTAAAGCTAGAGATAGAGATTGGGAGGTTTGAGAAAGGAAAAGATACAAAACAAGACATATTCCAGGCAGAATAAAAGGTTGAACTGTCCTCATGACCAAGAATTTAAAGAGAAATCAGTTATTCATGTGGCTATTAAGTCTTCTAGCAATGGGGTAGAAAAAAAAAGCCAAGATTACAAGGAATACTGAGAACTGGGTTCCTGGATAGAGGGGGAAAAGAAAGAAGTTCTTTCTAAGGGATAGGTCACTTCAAAATAATAAAGCACATCTCCGAGAAACAAGGATGTTGAACACAAAGGGGAGTTCATCTCATGATGGGAGGTGATCACCCGGGCAATGTTTGCTGCGCCGTGTTTGGTGGGCTTCTGAGGCTCTAACAAGTAGATGTCTGGGCTTGGGGTCTGGAAGAATTATGGTGCCCAGAGGAGCAAACTGGTAAATTTTTGAGGAACTAAAAGCTAGAGATAGGAAGGAGATGCACTTTTAATTACCTGTTTCATAAGATAGAAGGATTTTAGAATAAAGCCTGCAATTAATTGATAATAACAACAAATAATACCCCATGGATAGTGTTTTACCCACAGAAAACATTCAATAAACATTAATTTTAATATTACTTTCCTCATTACTATTAAATTGAATGCTAGAATTTTAACCCACTTGTTTCTAACTCTAAGTACTCTTTCTCACTTGTACAACATGTAAAGGTCATAAGACCTTCACATTTTTATTTTCCCCCTCTGTTTCCTTTTTATTTTAAACAGGAAAAAAACAAAAACAGTAAAAATGGTACATGACTATTCGATCCATAGTAGATAGTTACATTTGAACAGGCTGAAGTCAGCTCTAACACAAATATATTTTGTCTCTGATTCTATATAGGCTTTCAGGGAGCAGGAAGACAGTGCGTTAGTCAAGACTATGAGAGCTCCAGTCCACCAGGCAGCCTAGCGTTTTCTTGGTAATGCGCATGAGCCCTCGTAAGCAGCGGATTTTCTGGAGGTTACATAAAACCAGGACTTCTGTGGTCATCTTCAGAAGTGGTGCAGGCAGCAAAAGGGTTTTTGTTTTGAATTCCTCTAATTGCACTAACCATTGAGCAATTGTTTCAAAAAGGCATGAAATTGGCCATCGGCGATGCCCAGGCCAGCTGCGACCCCGCAGCCCAGGGCCCCTCAGCATGGCTCCTTGCTCGCCGCGCCCCCCAGCTGGCTTCCATCACCCAGCCCGCACCTCCGCCACGCTCCGCTGCCCTCCGGCCCGCGGCGCTTCTCCGCTCCTGCTGGGCGGCCTGTCAGTCCAAGACTTCGTTTAAACAATCGTACCAGGTTCTTCGTTCCTGTGTCTTTTGCCCCTACTCCCTCAGGGGCCGATGCTTTCCTCACAGACATCTTTGGTTTAGCGTGGAGGCATTGTTTCACTTGCTAATATATAGAAAACACATGGA
>PVKA01041174.1:0-18258 GCA_004027165.1 Ctenomys sociabilis | reverse complement strand
CTTTTCTTCCTCTTCTTCTTCTTCTTCTTCTTCTTCTTCTTCTTCTTCTTCTTCTTCTTCTTCTTCTTTCTCTTCCCCCCACCCAAAAGGACAAAAATCAAAGTGGAGCACTATATCTATCCCCAAATTGTATGAATATATGGCATGATGAGATGACAATATGCTTACTCTGTTCTTTAATTGGGAGAGATGACTTTAATCCTGGTGAACTCAAAATAAGGATGGCAATGTTACACCTTTTTCCCTATCACCTCCTTTAGAATATAATCAGTTATCAAATGACCCAAACAAAAAATGAGAAAATAAAAAATTTTCCATAACTGTAAAAAACAATTATGTCATCTAATTTTCTTCTACTGATTTCAAGAAACATGAAAATATCTTTTACTCATTCAGAAAACCAATAATTGTATAGAACTACTACATAAAAAAGAAAAATATAGGGAGGGGAGCTCCTACCTGCTAATCCTTCATTCAGTTCTAGGCACTGCTCGGATGCTTAGGTCCAAGATGGGCAGACAGGAAACAAAGGTACAAAGAGTAGACAAATATGCTATGTGTAGGCAGCTAGACAGCCTGACTGGCTGGTACCTAGGGCCTACTGATTTCTCAATAATTTTAACATGAACCTCATACTGTTACTTATGAACCTCATAAGTAGCAGTATTTCCTATTTTTGCCAATTGTGTTAGATGCTTATGATAAATTAATAAGATATAATCTCTGCCCTCAAGAAACCAATATGTGAGACACATAGGTAGCAGAAAAAAAGCCAATGCACTCTGAAAAGGTCAGTGATAACAATATGTAGACCATACTGAGCAAGAGTTGATAAAACCTTGTGTAAGGTTTCTGGAGGGAGGAATATCTAGAATGGATTTGGAAGTAGATAAAGTAGAGAAGGGGCCTGTGGAAAAAAATAAAACTGTGTTAAGGTTTGTGTGTATTTGTCCCCCCACACACAAAAGCTTTATGCAGTCATTGAGGCACAGTTCTATAGTTTGTGATTAATTCATGATCCAAGTCTGGAATTATGGGCCCAAGTACTACTGGGATTATCAGCCTGGGGCAGATAGCCTGAATGTAATATAAGAGACAGAGAGACAGCTCTTGCTCTTTGCCACCACCATGAACTGTTGCCCTCTGGCATATGCCAGTCTGCCTTGGAGCCAGCCAAGTGTGGACTGAAAACCCACAAACTGTGAGTTAAATAGACCTTACCTTCCCTAATTTTGAGTGTCAGATATTTGTCCCAGCAAGGAGAGAAGAGTAACTGAGACCATGTGCAAATAATGTATTATATAGAATTCTTTATTTTTAATGAACAGAATATATTTGCTGCGGGAAAGAAAGTCCCTGTCTGAGAGAGGGACAAGAGGGGGGCCGGAAAGGGTTGTCCCTAAAAGTCCAATGTTTATTTGTTTGGTTTGGTTTCTAGTTCACTTTCTGCACACTGGGGATTGAATACAGGGAGCACTGAACTATGTCCCCAATTCTGCCTCCTTTTTTTTTTTCTCTTCTTTTCCTTGATAAAAGGTGTAATTCAAAAATGCTGAGACGTAGACCAGCAGCATAAGCACCTGCCTGACAGGAGCAATGTTCTGAGCTTAATCTCTGGTACAAAAAAAAAAAAGAAAAAGCTGAAATTAAAGTTTTAAAAAGCAGAATAGCAGAAGCAACATAGAGAATCCAGTAATATCTCAGTAATATCTTACTCATAAGTGGTTGTATATGCGAGGACACAAATCTTCCTACAGCAAATAATAACTTTCCCTTTACCCTGTCCTTTCCACCAGCCAAATGCATCTATATCTTGATACATTTAAATGTATCGCATTCATGTTTTTGGATTTTCCTGGACTCTGTCTAAGGGCCACTTCTAGTACACCACTGACAAATATCTTCCTTTTAATTGCTCACCTTTCAACATTAAATAAATCCTATCACCATGTTGTCTGGGAGACTGAATCAAGAGGAGAACAGATGGTGGTCTATCTGAGGCAATTTATTCAGAGCTTGTCTCAGATTCAAAAGGTAAAAAGAAACTCGGTACCATCCTCAAATGAGTAAGCATATACTCAACTTCAAGATCAACATGCTGGCTTTTTTTTTTTTTTTTTTTTTTTTTTTTGTCTTTTTTTTGAGACAGGGTCTCACTGTGCAGTTCAGGCTGGCCTTAAGCTCACTTTGTAGCTCAGGCTGGTCTCGAACTCACAACAATCCTCCTGCCTCAGCCTCCCTAGTGCTGGGATTACAGGCATGCGCCACCACGCCCGGCCATGCTGGCTTTTTTAAAAGGCACAGCAACAATTGAGCAAATTCTAATGCAACAAATACTTAAAATAAATTGTAGATGCAGAGTTCAGCCCACACATCTACCTTAGCAGACACAGGTCCCTGAGAAACCACTTATTCACAGAAAGTCTGGGTCAGTACTATACACATGGCCACATCTGACACCAGGCTATTCTGAGAAGTTGCATTTGGTCATTTCCCAGCTTGGTTATACTGGTGACAGTTTGATTCAGTGGGTCTGTTATAACTAAGCAGGCTGTATCTATCAGGAAGACTTCAGTCCAGAGCATAACTTTCTCATCCATGCATATTTTAATCTCATTCCACCAAGCCCTCAAAAGTGGAACAGACTCCAAGATATATCATATCTTGGCAATTAAAGGCCTAGTCTATAATACAAAGAAATAGATGCTAAGCTGGTGAACACAATATTAGACTGAAGGTAAGCACTATCATTTGTTGCTGGAAATGATTGGTCCCTAAGACACAGAAAGAAACCTCATTGAGTATACACTGGAACCCAGAGGATATGTGATAAAGAAATAATCATCACAATATTAAATTGAAATATTACTTGTATTTTCTAAGTTCTCTTAAGGCCTCATGGCTGGATGAAAAGTTAAAGCACTGATGTTACAGAAAAAGAAGGACCAGGGCTGATGCTGCCAATGTTAGCTGAGTTCCTTCTATATGCCTGCCACAATTTTTTAAGTTTTTATTTTATTTATTTATTTATTTATTTATTTTATTTTTGTGGCACTTGGTATTGAACTCAGGACCCTGTGCTTGCCAGGCAAGCACTTACTCTACTGAGCTATCTCCTCAGGCCCTAAAATTTTAATAGTATTACAATTTCAACCAAAGTGTCAGTGAGGATAGGAAATAAGAGAGCCCATAAAAGACAGTCAGTAGAACCCTAAATTAGTACAGCCATTATAAAAAACAACATTTAAATTCCTCAAAAAGTTAAAAGTATGACCAAGCAATGCCACTACTGGTTACACAGCCACATGACTGAGATCAGTGTGTTGAAGGGAGTTCTGCACTGCTATGCACGATGCACAGGACCCAAAAGATGGACTCAACCTAGGTGTCTAGCAGAGACTAAATGGATAAAGAAAATGTGGATACCATTCAGCTGCAAAAAAGATTGACACCCTGTTGTATAGCAAGGATGAACACAGGGAACACTGTTAAGTGAAATAAGCCAGGGCAGAAAGGCAAACACCACGTGAACTTACTCATACAGACTCTAAAACAACCAATCGTACAGTGACAGAGGACAACAGTGGGTAACAGAAAAGAGGGAGGACGTTAGGCAAAGGACATAAAATCACAGAGAGTTCAGAATAAGCAAACACATAGAGACAGGAAATAAATAAATGCTTTCCACAGTGTACCGGGAAGTGAGGGAGAAAACAGTTACAAGAGGCAGAAATTAAGAATGACAGCTAACAGTTTGTTTTATGTGCACTTTAAATGGGTGAGCTGAACAAAATGTGAGTTATACATCAATAGTGCTGCTTAAAAATCAATAGTAACATAAGAAATCCTCACTGAGATCTATTATATCAAATTATCAAAAGCAAAAGACAAAATTTTGAAAGCAGCAAGACAAAAGCAATTTGTCACTTATAAGGAAACCCAAATGAAATTAGTACATTTTTCAGCAGAAACTTTAGAGGCCAGACAAGAGTACAATGATATATAGGAAGTTCTTGAGGAAAAGAAGGGATAAGAACTTGCCAAGAATAATAACATTCCCAGCAAGTTGTTCTGTGTAAAGAATGAGAATGCATTCCACACTCACAGAAATACACACACACACACACACACACACACACACACACACACTGCAAAAAGAGGTATACAATAGCTGGTAAATAACATGTCAACCTAGGGCCGGGCGTGGTGGCGCACGCCTGTAATCCCAGCACTCGGGAGGCTGAGGCAGGAGGATTGTTGTGAGTTCAAGACCAGCCTGAGCTACAAAGTGAGCTTAAGGCCAGCCTGAACTGCATAGTGAGACCCTGTCTCAAAAAGACAAAAAAAAAAATAATAATAATAATAACATGTCAACCAAAAGACAATACATCTCAATCATATCCAGCAATGTAAATGGACTCAATTTACCAAATAAGTGAAATAGACTGGCAGGATGGATTAGGAAGCAAAATCCAACAATATACTATATACAGGAAACATACTTAACTCATAAAGAAATTCATAGGCTGAAAGTTAAAGGAGAAAACAATGCTACATGCCTCAGGACCTCAGAAAAAAAGCAGGGGTAGCAATCCTGTTCATATACAGCCTGAACTTCAAACCAAGAATGATCAAAGGAAATAAAGAAGGCTGGTTAGGGGAAAAATTCAAGAGGAAAAGGTAACAGCCATAAATATTTATGTACCAAACATAGGAGCATGCAACCATATAAGACAAATATTAATAGACATTAAAAATTCTAATATCCAATACAATATTAACGGGAAACCTTAACACTCTGTTTATCCCAACAAGATAGGTCAAGTAGACAAAAAATTGGCAAAGAAGTAGCAAAACTGAACCAAATACAAGGAAACAATCTCATATTCAGGTAAATGAAGTACACAGAATGCCAAATAACTTCAACTCAGTTAAAAACACACCGAGACATATAATAGTCAAGATCCCAGAAATCCAGCACAAGAACAATATACTGAAAGCCACTAGAGAAAAGAAGTAGATCACATTCAAAGGAAAACCCATCAGAATTATGGCTCACTTCTCTGCACAAACCATGAAGGCAAGAAGAGCATGGAAGAGAGTTCTTCAAGTCCTCTTTCAAAACAAATTCCAGCCCAGACTACTATACCCTGCAAAACTCTCTTTCAAGTTTAATAGAGAAGCGAAATACTTCCATGAGAAAGAACAACTAAAGAATTTCATGATGACAAAGCCAAACCGACACAGACTACTGAAAGATGTTCTAGAGAGGGAGCAAAATGATCAGAACTCCACCAACAAGAACTAGACTGGTACAGTGGATTAGGAAACAAAATCCAACAATATGCTGTATACAAGAAACACACTTAACTCAAAAGGACATTCATAGCTATGAACTCACACATTAGCAAAACAGAACATGAACAAATAAACACACTAGTGCTGCACCTTCAACATGTAGAAAAGGAAGAGCAAATCAAACCCAGAGGCCAAAGATGGGAAGAAATCATAAAGATTAGAGCAGAAATTATTTCAACTGAGATGAACAAAACAGTTCAAAGAATCAACGAATTAAAAAGATGGTTCTTTGAAACACTAAACAAAATTGATAAGCCACTAGCTAACTCATCAAAAAGAAGAAAGAAAAAATTCAAATACAACCAAAAAGGCATGAAAAGGGTGTAACCACCAGAGACCCAGTGAAAACATAGAAGATTACCAATAGCTACTTTGAGAAAATTTAAAATCACAGAATAAAAGACACAGATAAAATGGACAGATTAGTAACCCAAAAACAGCCAAAGAAATTAAAAATTTAATAAAAAAAAAAAAAACTTCCTGTCAAAGAAAAGTCCACATCCTGCTGGATTCACAGCTGAATTCTACTAGAAATTTACAGAAGATATAATCTCTATACTCCACAAAATCTTCAATGAGATTGAAAAGGAAACAGTTCTCCCAAAATCATTCCTCGAGACAAGTACTATACTGATTCAAAGAAAAGGAAAAGACACAACTAAAAAAGAGAACTACAAGCCGATCTCCCTCGTGAACATAGACGGAAAAAATTCTCAATAAAATCCTAGCAAACAGAATATAGCAAATCTTCAATAAAATCATACACCATGACCAGCCATCTATGAGAACTCAATGGCTAATATAATTCTTAATGGGAAAAAACTGAAATCTTTTACTCTCAGATCAGGTACAACACAAGGATGTCCTCTATCACCCCTCCTATTCATTTCTAGTTCTGTAATCATTAGCTAGAACCAACAGAGAAAAGGGAGAAATAAAAGGAATAACAATAGGTAAAAAATAAAGATGTTACACTATCATTATTTGCAGATGACATGTTTCTTTACTTGGAAGACCCAAAAAACTGCACCAAGGGGCAATTAGAATTGATACACAAATGTCCTAGCACAACAGGATACAGTCGATACCCAAAAGTCAATAGCATTCCTCTACACAGATAATAAACACACTGAGAGCAAAATTAGAGAAACGAAACCATTTACAATAGCATCACAGAAAACAAAATATCTTGGAACTCATCTAACTACAGTCAAAGATCTTTTCATGGAAAATTACTCTAAAAAAAGAGATCATAGAAGATTCCAGAAAATGGAAAGATATTCCCTGCTCCTGGATAGGAAGAGCTAACATTATGAAGATGGCCATATACACAAATTTTTGTACACATTCAATGCAATCCCTAACAAACTACCACCAACATATCTCCCAGATCTAGAGAAATCGTTCCTAAAATTTATTTGAAACCCAAAAAGTCCTAGATAGCAAAGGCAACCCTGGCAAACAAGGGCAAGGCAGTAGGAACCACAATTCCTGACTTAAAATTATACTACAAAGTCTCTGTAATAAAATCAGCACAGTACGGGAAACAAAATAGACCTGAGGATTAATATAGACTAGAAGATGTAGAGGCCTCTACGAACACACTCAGCCACCTGATCTTCCACAAAGGGGCCAAACATGATTAGTGGAAGAAAGATAGCCTCTGTAACAAATGGTGCTGGAAAAACTGGCTCTCCACATGCAGAAAACTAAAACTTGACCCAGTTCTACCACCTTACACTAAGCTAAAGTCAAAATGGATTAAAGATCTAAACATTAAAACAAAAACACTCAATCTCCTGGAAGAGAAAGTAGGAGAAACTCTTGAAGACACAGGAGTAGGCAAAGAGTTCATGAACAAAAATCAAATCACATGGGGAATACTTGAAAGAGTTAACAACAGTAACTACCTCTTATTGAGAAGTTTTCGCATGTCAGAAGAAATTACCAATAAAGCGAAAAGAAAACCCACAAATTTTGAAAAAATTCTAACTCATAAACACTCAGACAAAGGTCTACTCTTTAGAATTTATAAAGAACCAAAAAAACATTAGGGCCCCTAAATTTAAAGACCCAATCCAGAAATGGGCATCAGAGATAAACAGACACTTCTCAGAGGACAAAATTAAAGAAGCAAATAAATATATGAAAAAATGTTCCACATCACTAGCCATCCGTGAAATGCAAATTAAAACAACACTGAGATACTATCTTACTCCACAAAGAATGGTTATCATAAAGAAATCAACATATAAGAAATGTTGGAGAGGCTGTGAGGAAAAGGGAACCCTTCTCCACTACTGGTGGGAGTGTACACTGGTGCAACCATTAAGGAAATCAGTGGTGAAACTCCTTAAAAAACTAGGATTAGAAATCCCATTCAAGCCAGCTATCCCCCTACTGGGAATTTTCCCGGAGGAACAGAAAATGTCATATCATCATGATATATGTGTACCTATTTTATAGCAGCACAATTCGTGATAGGCAAACCTTGGAAACAACCAAGATGCAAAATCTTGGAAAACAACATGAGGAATGGTTGAAAAAGACGTGCTGTTTTTATACAATCGAGTATTACTCAGCTATAAAGAGTGATAAACTTGAAGCCTTCATATTTATGTGGAAGCCACTTGAAGATATACTAATAAGCGAAATAAACCAGACCCACATGTGTAAATATCAAATAGTCTCCCTAGTATAACTCAAAAGAAGAATTGCAATTAGAAAGGTATAAGACAATTAAAAGGAAAGTGAGAACTTGAGGACTGGACAATGAGGAGAGGGCAAGAAGAAAAGCTGAGAAACATGACGGGGCAAAACCATTCATTTATACGCACTCGATAAGTAAGGCAATGATCCTGAGAAACACCAGCAGATTTTTGAAACTATCAATTAATTGATAGGATTCTCACCCTGACCATGCTGAATCCTGTGAATCAAGCAACTGCACTGAATTTAGCAATGTGTAATAGAAGGATCACAGTTGGAATGCCTGTGATTCTGGTCTCCTAAATACATACTTCTTGTCATGATATACCAAGTATTACTATACTGTCTTTCAAATAAATTTTTCTTTGAAGGACTACAAATGAAAAAAAGACACACAAAAAAAAACAAACCTCACAGGACAGTCCAGCTAAATGCTGTATATGGATAATTTCAAAATTTCTATGTAAATATATGTGTTTGTTCCTATGTTTTAAAATTTTTTTCTTCATATTCTATAAGGACTTACAGTTTAATATCTCAATACTTGATGGATAATACCTGTCCCATGTTATGCCTACGATGTCTGATATTTAGACACATGGTGTCAGTAAACCAAACTGCATATGTGGCAGGGTAACAATAAGCTTCTCTTCTGGAGGGTTAACAACCCAAGTTTGCAGATCAAAAATTAGAGAAAAAGAAAGGCTGCAAGGTCATCTAACATTTTGGCCCTACGCTTTCAAGGTCAGTGAAGTCTCAGGATATAGGAGAACCTGTACTGTAACATCATGGAACTCAACTGTGCCTCAAATTTTCTGATCAAGGATATAATGGAGCCACAGAGGAATGTGATCGATGATGTACAGTGTGCGTAAGGAGAGTCACATAGAGTGAAAATATTTTCTTAGGCTTTCACAGAGAGCAAACTGGTCAAGCAATGGCCATGATTCATCCACGTGGCTGACATAGAGGATCTACAAAGTACAGTAAAGGGTTACAGGATAAATCCTGAGAGTACTTGACTGACCTCACCAGATACAAAAGTTATATTTCTTGTTATATAAGTCTTACTTTATCTTGGTCTTAACCATCCAGCTGAAAAGTATAAAAATGAGGTACATAAAGTAAAGCCATGTTAATATAATGAGCCATAAATGGCTCAAGTCAACAACTTCTATGGATAACCCACTACTGTTGTGGACTGCTGGACTGTGTTGAATTGTTTTGCTGAATTCATGCACCTATAGTATTTAGATGCCATTGGAATAACCATGTCTGACAGGACTAAACAAAAAAAGAGGCTACAAGGGTTGGACCATTTTGTACTCATATATACAGAATAGTTAGGCTAGATATACAGCTACTTTCACTTAACTCAATAAAAAGAAAGATTTTTACTAATAGTGCTTGGACATGATATCCTGTCTGCTTCTTATATTATGGATAGTCACTAAGAAGATAACAATGAACAATGTATTGATTAAATAAATAAATAAATATAAAAATAAAACATGAAAATTAAGCAACACTCTACTTAGCAACAAATGGTTACAGATAAAATTAAACAAGAAATTAAACAGTATTTACAATTCAATGAAAATTTAAGCACAATTTATCAGAATTCATGGGATGCAATGAAAGCAGTTCTTAGAGGGAAATTTATAATGGTGAACTCACACATTAGGAAAACAGAACAGAAACAAATAAATACCCTAATGCTGCAATTCAAACATCTAGGAAAAAAAAAAAAAGCAAACTGAACCCAAGGCCCAAAGAAGGGAGGAAATTATAAAGATTAGAGCAGAAATTAATGCAATCAAGAATCGAGATGAAAAAAACAATACAAAAAATTAACAAATCAAAAAGCTGTTTTTTTGAAAGAGTAAATAAAATTGATAAGCCCTTGGCTAATCTCATCAAAAAGGGGAAAGAAAAAACTCAAATTCAAGGAATAAGGAATGAAAAGGGTAAAATTACTACAGACCCTGTGGAAATTAAGAAGATCATCAATAGCTACTTTGAGAATCTTTACTGGCACAGAATCAAAGACACAGGAGAAATGGACAGATTCCTAGAAAGGTACAAATTAGCAAAACTGAATCAAGAGGATATAAGAACTCTCAATAACCCAATAACAGCCAATGAAATTCAAAATGTAATTTAAAAAAACTTATTTGTCAAAGAAAAGTCCAGGTCCTAATGCATTCAGGACAGCTGAATTCTACAAGAAATTTACAGAAGATATAATCCCTACACTCCACAAACTCTTCAATGAAATTGAAAAGGAAACAATACTCCCAAAATCATTTCTGGAGACAAGTATTATAATGATATTAAAACCATAGAAAGATGTAACTAGAAAAAGAGAACTACAGGCCAATCTCCCTCATGAATATGGATGCAAAAATCTTCAATAAAATCCTAGCAAATACAATACAGCAACTAATCAAGATTATACACCATGACCAGGTAGGATTCATCCCAGAAATGCAAGGATGGTTCAACATATGCAAATCTATAAATGTAACACACTATATCAATAGAGCCAAATCCAAAAACCTCATGATCACCTTAATAGATACAGAAAAGGCCTTTGACAAAGTCCAGCTCTCATTCATAATCAAAGCCCTACAGAAAATTGGAATAGATGGCTTCTACCTCAATCTGATAAAAAGCCATCTATGACAATCCAACTGCAAATATAATAATAAATGGGGAAAAAATGGAAATCTTTTACTCTCAGATCAGGTACAAGACAAGGATGTGCTCTATCATTGCTCCTATTCAACACAGTTCTGGAATCATTAGCCAGAGCCATTAGACAAGAGAAAGAAAAGGAATAAGAACAGGTAAAGAAGAAGTTAAACTCATTATTTGCAGATAACATGATCCTCTATTTGTAAACCCAAAAACCTCCACCAAGAAGCTCCTAGAATTAATAAACAAATTCAGTAGCACAGCAGGCTACAAAGTCAGTACCAAAAGTCAACAGCATTCCTCTACACAGATTTTAAAAAAACACAGAGTGAGAAATTAGAGAAACAATACCCTTCACAATAAAAAAATGAAATCCTTACGAATTAATCTAAAGAAGTAAAAGATCTATTCAATGAAAAATTAGAATACTCTGAAAAAAGAAATCACAGAGGATTTCAGAAAATGGAAAGATATTCCCTGCTCCTAGATAGGAAGAACCTGTGTGGGGGACCACCTGAGCAGCTCTCCTTGAAAGAAAAGCAACTGTCTCCATTTTGACTGAGTCCGATCCTATTTCCTCATATTGTTATGTACAGAGCTGGCTAGGACTTCTGTTTATCCTTCAATTGGCCTTAAGAAATGTGTCTTGGTCTAGCTGAGGTACTGGTGATGTCTTTGAAGGTGGCATGAGTGTTTCCCTGGTAAGCCTGCTGCTCCTTAATGTGAGCCAGGTGGAGACAGGATGGTAGAGCTAATGCTCCACACCACCAGCTGGGATGGAGCCTCAAGATAGAGGCTATGACTTTCTGGGGCTTGAAAGACTACATCAAAGCTGAAGCCCTAGACTTCCCAAAACATTAAATAATATATAATGCAGATTACTCTCTTTGCATATCCTCATATGGCAGAGGTAAATGTGGGCCACCCACCTAGCTCAGCTCACAGTAGTCACCTACTTCCCACAATTCTCAGTCAATCCTCAAGCCACTCCCCCACTGAATAAAAACTGGGTGAGGCCCTGGGTCGCTCTCTTGGTTCGGAAAGCCATGTCATGGCAGGACTTAGGGACCCTCATCTCCCCGATGATTAAAAATATAATTTAGGCCAGGGAGATGGCTCAGTGGAGTAAGCGCTTCCCTAGCAAGCACAAGGGCCTGAGTTCAATCCTGGTTCCACCAAAAAATGTATACATATATATATATAATTTAGTGTCCTCATTTTCGCCGTGGGTTGCATGGAAAGTGGTAGACTGGAATCAGCTTGATGGTGATACAGGGAGAAAAACTGATCTCACGTGAGTGACCTCCAAACAATAAGCTGAACCTCCAAATGACATAGGGAAAAACAATCTCTGGACCTGACCTGTATGAGTTCATGTTCTCTAAAACCGAAGAATGAATTTTAGGAACAAACGAAAGTTATGAGCAGAATAGATTTACTGAAAGAAAGAAAACTCTTGTCTGAGAGAGAGACAGGAGCTGAGCAGATAGTTCCCCCAGAAGCTGTCTCTTCCAGGGGCTTTTATAGAGGAAAACCATGTGGTGAGGCAGGTCTAAGGTGGGGAAGACATGGGAACTTGCTTAGGTGGACAAGAGATGGGACAAAACCATGGTTAACCCGTGAGATTACAAGCACCATTGCTCAGGTAAAATTGATTAAGTTCAGGAACAAATAGGGAAGTGAGTCACATAGCAAGCGGCCATGAATATGGGACAGGGTCTCTTCCTGTTGGGGGTTGGGCTAGTGACTCATTTAGGCTCTTTCAAAGTGATTGATACCTATCTAGAATAACAATCTGTGATGCCCATCCCTGGGGAAGTATGTAGCTATGTTTCTTTTGATCCTGGTCTTGAGGTGTGGCCCATAAGGAGTGTCTGTCTCTTCCAGGTTACAAAGTCACCTTGTCTGCTATCTTGTCTCCTTGAGGGCCTGGACCTGTCTGACTGCCTAGAATATATCTATCTAAATCAGCTACCTACAACAATGGGATTCCAATAACGTAACTTTGGAATTACAAATATTGGTTTCTTGGACTGAGACGAGGACCAGGAAGTGTCTCCTACAGTCTCCTACAAGAACCAACATTGTGAAGATGGCCATACTCCCAAACTTATTATACAGATTTAGATAGAACCTCTGGAGAGTATCTCTGACTGCCTGTCAACAACTACAACCCCTTTCAACGTGAAGAAGCTAGGGGAGTCATTGCCCATGGTTCCCTCATGGCAGTTCAGGTTACTGCAGAGGGAGGAATGTTGTAGGTAGCTGAATTAGATAGAAATTTTATAGGCAGTCAGACAGAGGCAGGCCCTCAAGGAGACAAGATGAAAGACAAGGTAACTTTGCAACTTTGGAAGAGACAGACACTCCCTGCTGTGGGCCAGACCTCAAGACAAAACAGTAAACAAATGTAGCTACATACTTCCCTAGGGATGGGCATCAGGAATTGATACTCTAAATAGGTATCAATCACCTTGAAAGAACCCAAAAGAGTCACTAAGCTGACCCCCAACAGGAAGAGACCCTGTCCCATATTCATGCCCACTTGCTGTGTGACTCATGATTCACTTCCCCATTTGGTGCTGGATTTAATCAATTTTACCTTAGCAATAGTGCTTGCAATCTCCTTGATTGACCATAGTTTTGTCCCACCTCATGTCCACCACCTTAGACCTGCCTCACCACATGGTTTTCCTCTACAAAAGTCCCTGGAAGAGACAGCTTCCCAGAGACTGCCTGCTCGGGGCCCCCCTTCTGTTCTCCCAGACAGGAGTTTTCTTTCGCCCAATAAATATTTTCTGCTCATTAAAAAAAAAAAATGGTGGTGCTCTAAAAACTGGCTCTCTATATGCCAAAAATTAAAACTTGACCTGGGTCTATCACC
Organism: Ctenomys sociabilis; assembly: GCA_004027165.1. NCBI lineage: Eukaryota > Metazoa > Chordata > Mammalia > Rodentia > Ctenomyidae > Ctenomys > Ctenomys sociabilis. Next base: position 4,610 of record PVKA01041174.1, on the reverse strand, counting down.
ATGCATTAAACTAAAGTCAAAATGGATTAAAGATCTAAACATTAAAGCAGAAACACTAAATCCCCTGGAAAAGAAAATAGGTAGAAATTTTGAAGACATAGGGGTGAGAAAGCATTTCATGAACAAAAATCAAACTGCACAGAAAATATTTGAAAGAATCAACAGCTAGGATCTCCTCTTACTGAGAAGTTTCTGCACATCAAAAGAAATCACCAACAGAGTGAAAAGACAACCCACAAATTTGGAAAACATCTTCACTAATAGTCACTCAGACAAAGGCCTTCTGTCTAGAATTTATAAAGAACTAAAAAACATTAGGGCCCCAAAATTTAAAGACCCAATCCAAAAATGGGCATCTGTGATGAACACACAATTCTCAAAAGAAGAAATACAAGAGGCAAACAAATACATGAAAAAATGCTCCACATCACTAGCCATTTGAGAAATGCAAATTAAAACGAGATACCATCTCACCCATGAAAGAATTGCTATCATGAAGAAATCAACCAAGGATTTCTTGGTTGGAGAGGCTCCTAGGAAATAGGAACCCTTCTTTACAGCTGGTGAGAATGTAGACTGGTGCAACCATTATGCAGGTCAACATGGTAACTCCTCAAAAAGCTAGGAATGAAAATCCCATTCATTCCAGCTATCCCCCTTCTGGGAATTTTTCCAAAAAAACTGAAAACATCATATCATAGTGATATATATACACCTATGTTTATAGCAGCATAATTTGTGATAACCAAATCTTGAAAACAACCAAAATTTCCATCACCTAATGAATGGATGAAAAAGATGTAGTGTTTTAATGCAATGGAATAGTAGTCAGCTATAAAGAAAAATAAACTTGAAGCCTTTGTAGGTAAGTGGATGCAACTTGAAGCTATACTCATAAGTGAAAACAAGTAGATACACATGTATAAATATTCTACTGTCTCCCTACTGTAAGAACTCAAATAAAAATTGAAAGGTATAACGCAGGAAAATGGAGAGAACTTAAGGATTAAACAATGAAGAGAGAAAACTCAGGAACCATGGTAGGGACAAAACCATACATTTATATAAACAAGATGGTTAAGGCAATGGTCCTAAGAATTTCCATCTTAGGTTTTTGAAAATAGCAGTTAATGGGTAGAAGTCTCACCCTGACTAACTCTATATCCTGATATCTGTGAACTAAGCAACTACACTGTAGATAGCTATGTAATACTAAAACCATGCTTAAAATACCTGTCATTTTGGTCTTCTAAATGTGTACTGTTTCTAATGTCATATCAATTATTGCTAAGCTGTCTTTAAAGAAAATGTATGTAAAAAAAAAAAAAAAAGAATAAAAGTAAATGAAGTACAAGAAAAACAAAATGTTGGACTCCTACAATGTAAAAATGGTTTGATTTCTAAATATTTGTGTAAAAAAGCATGTAATTGTTTTTAATATTCTACAGGGATTTAAATTTTAGAACATCCATGGTTGTTGGAAAACAGCGGTTTCATTTTATGTCTAAGGTATGTTATATTCAGACACATAGTGATGTTAAGCTTAACTGCCTCTGTTATAGGCTAATAATTCAGTAAGTGTCTCTTCTGGATGTTTAACAACTAAAGTTTGTAGACCAAAAATTAGACGGACAGATGGGCTAAAAAGATAGCAAACATTTTGGCCCTACCCTTTCAAGGTCAGTGAGGACTCAGGACATAAGAAAGCCTCTGCTGTGACATCCTGTAACTCAGTGGTGTCCCAAATTTTCTGATCAAGGAGATTATGGGGCCACAGATAAAAGTGAATGATGATGCATAGGAGAGTCACCTAGAGAGAAAAAAATTTCTCAGGCTTTCACAGAGAGCAAATTGGTCAAGGAATGGCCATGACTCATCCAGATAGCTGACACTGACAAAAGATCCATAAGGTGCTGTACATGGTTGCAGGGTAAATCTCAAGGGGATTTGACTGACCTTATCAGATAGCAAAAGTTACATTTTTAGTTATATAGGTCTTGCTTTAACTTGGTCTTAACCATCCAGCAGAAAAATGTAACTACGAGGTATAAAAAGTAAAGCTATATTAATATGCTGAGCTGTAAAAGGCTCAAGTCAACAACTTTGGACAACTGACAGTTGTGCTGATAATTCATTACTATTATGTACTATTGGACTATATAGAGTTATTTTGCTAAATTCAAGTAACTACAATAATTAGGACTGGCATCAAGTATGAAAAGGTCCTTTAAAGACTTCTCCAAATACAGCTTCTCTAAGAGCAATGGAACACCCATCTCTGACAAAACAAAACAAAAAAGGGGGATATAAATAAAGGACCATTTTGTAGTGAAGAAAAAAAAAAAAAAATATATATATATATAGGATAGATATACAGCTACTTTCTCTTAGTTCAATGAGAAGAAAGGTTTATACTAATATTGTTTAGACAAGATATCATGTCTACATCTTATCCTCTGAATAACTACTATGAAAACAACAACATGCAATGTATTAATTAATTATTGCAACTGCCCTACTAACCTGTTTTGAAACTGTTTCCTTGCTATTTTATCTTTTTCTCATTAAAATGAATAAAAAATACAATCACCTTAGCTTTATTTCTATGTAAGATAGAATAAATTTATTCTTAAGAGAAAATGCAATTTCGAAGACCAACCTACTCTTATTAATTTACTGTTAGTACCCTGAGTGATATTGTATGTGAACAAATATGAACCTCTTAAAACATTCACAGCCACAAAAGCACGAGTCAGGATCTCAGCAAAATATTCCTTTGTACTTGTTCTACACTTATTTATTCTAGAATATCAACAAACTGAGACTTCTATATGAATTCCTTACCTCACATTGCATCTCCACCAGTGATCCCACAGTCAAATTTTGGTGATATAAGAAAGAAAAATATCTGAATACTTCAGCAGATATAAACTTGGAGAGGAAGTTATTTTTCTCACCCTGGACGTTGTCTGACAGTGTTAGATCAGTGGTTCAACAAGGTCCTGACAGATGACTCACACTTTCGGATTCCCTCATTCTTGGAAGTCAAGCCATTATGTTTGTACTGGAAGATGGGACCAGTTACATCTTTTTCTGTTGTGCCTTCCCAGAACCCTTCAGAAAATTTCTTCCCAGCCCAGTAAATAGCTCAGCAGCATAAGATAGTGCCTGGCAAGTGCAAAGTCCTGAGTTTGATCCCAAGTCCCCCCACTGAAAAAAAAAAAAAAAAAAAAAAAACAGAAAAGAAAAAAAATTTCTTCCATTTGTCTATGATCTGTGCCACACAGCCATTCACATTTGGAAGAGAAACTAAGAAAATTTACATTTTCCAGTCTCTCTAATAAGGATTATAATAGAAAAAGGAATACTGATACTACTTGGGCTAATCACTAAGCAGGATTTGCAACAGTATGCTCTTTCAACTACTCAGTATTGCACACATAAATTACACATAAGACATTCACCTTCTCCTAAAGAAGGAAACTCAGAAGTCTCATGCAGTTACAAAGCTGACTCCAAATCCAGGAACTCAGAATAAGACCAACTCTTTCCATCACAGGGTGTAGAGTGCACATCACTATGAACCACTGACCTATGTACTGGGAGGCAAATCATTGACTCCCACAGACTTAACACTCAATGAAGAAAAGAAAGGAACACAGGGCAACACATGGCATACAGCAATGGACAGTGACCATGCCTTCTTGGTCCAACTGTCTGGCTATGGCTAACTCAGCTAGCTAGGATGCTGTCCCTTGAGCACTAGCATTTGTAGCCCCTGGAATCTCTCTTTGGGAGCATCACCTCTATCTGTCATCCTCCTTGATTTTATATGAGATTGGCACTGGCAGTCATACACTTCTTAGTCTGTATTGCTTGCTAGCACATACACATAAAATATATGAGTGTAAGGACTTATGGGTTGACTAGTCAGAGACTGTTTGCTATTCAGGCTTACAGTTTCTTTTGCCATTACCCACACATAGCTATTTAAATTTAAATTAATTAAAAGAAATAAAATCTAATATTCAACTTCTCTGTCTAACCTCTTTTCAAGTATGTAATAGCTACTTATTACTAGAGACTACTATGTTGAAGAGTAACTATATAAAATATTTCCATTGTTGCTGAAACTTCAGCACATGGTATGTCATAAAAATACCTGTTGAATTTTATTTCCAGTGTTCCAGGTTCACACAAATTCTATACTCATACCTACTAGTCAGTCATTACTTAAAAATATACACTGGTAATTATGAAGTCTTATTATCATTAAGTGCGTCACCTCTAAGATAGGTATCAATTCATTATAGAAAGCAGATAGTAATTAGGCTAATTCTGGGCATAAACTAGCATTATAGATTCTAAAGGTTAATTATGAGTCCACTAATACCGGGGGCTAGTATGAAGCTCCTAAGTTCTCTGGGGAACCTGTCTTGGATCAAGGACAACCCACACATGGGAACAGAGCTACAAAAACTACACATCTTCAAAATTGCCTCAGGGTCAGCCAAATAGCTCAACAATTAAAGTGCCTTCAAGCACATGCAAGGGGCAGGATTCAGAGCCTGTTATGGGGGGAGCCACCCCCAGGGCAAGCTGAGACAGCA
>PVKA01041173.1:0-18177 GCA_004027165.1 Ctenomys sociabilis | reverse complement strand
ACAGAAAGAAAGAAAGAAAGATGACAGAAAGGAAGAAAGAAAGAAAGAAAGAAAGAAAGAAAGAAAGAAAGAAAGAAAGAAAGAAAGAAAGAAAGAAAGAACAAAGAAAGAAAGAAAGAAAGAAAGAAAGAAAGAAAGAAAGAAAGAAAGAAAGAAAGAAAGAAAGAAAGAAAGAAAGAAACTGTCAAGATGTGCAAGAGGTCAAGAGAGGATGTAGCCAATCACTGATGTATTCCCATCCTCTTCCTGGCTTTATCTTCAATTGTCCAACAAAATACTTATTATTTGCAAAGGCCCAGTGATAAGCATTGGAGATACAGAGATAAAACAATATTTATTTCTAATCTGAAACAATGATGAAGTGGTATGATCAAACTAGTCTTATAAGGACCATTCTGCCCATTACACTGAGCACAATGATAGCTAAGTAAAGGGGGAAACAGAGATAGCAAATGAAAATTTTTGTTACTATGCATCAACTCTTATAAATAGCTGTGTACACCAAGAAGTTGAAGAAAGCACAGGATTATTGTTGAGTACAATAACATCCATAAACCCTAAATGTTCAAAACCACAAATAGACTACTGTTTAATTTAAGGCAAGCAATGATAGTAGCTCACACAAGGGTAGGAGTGGTAAGAATTAAACTAATCTGAAGACTGATAGTTGGGTTTTGAATTTAACATGGAAGAAAGATCTTCAGTGCCCTTCAAGCCTAGGCAAAGTTTAATCAAAGGAAAGAGATAGAAATATAATTCCTTGAGGGCCAGTGAAATAGCTCAGAGGATTGAAGCACCTGCAAGCAGGCACAAGGGCCAAGGGTCCATCTCTGGGCCTGCAATGCCAGCCCATCCTCAGGGCACGCTGAGACAGCAATTGAGACTGGGCATGGTGGTGCACACCTGTAATCCCAGCTCTTGGGAGGCTGTAAACAGGCAGATCACTATGAGTCTGATAGTGAGACCCTGGACACCCTGTAGACCCTGCCCTAAAAAAATACAAAGAGAAAAAGAAAAGAAAAAAAAATATAGTTCCTAGTAAGATAAAAATTTCACAGAGTTTGTTAGAAGTAATTTGGGAGGGCAATCCATAGGCAATGGAAAAAAGAGAAAGAAACCAACCTCCAGGTTAAGAGAGGCTGACTCTTGGGAAAATACATAATTACCTGGCACTGATGCATGCATGGACTGTCCCCAGGACTGGTCCATCAGAATGCAGTGGCTCAGAGTAGAATCCCTTCTGGGAGTGAGGGCTGGGAACAAAGTCCTTAGCCACCAGTCACTGGTCTCACTTCCATGCAAAGCCAATTGTTGCCTTTGTGTAGTAAACTAGAAAAGCCATAGTGGAGCTGAAGAATCTGGATTGGAGAAGAGTCCAGCTTTTGAGCAGAGTGGGTAGAGTATAACAATTATAACCCTTGTTTAGTAAGTATGTACTGTATCTGACATATTTAATCTTCACAACAGAAAAAATCCTTCAAAAAGATGTTATCTCAAAGTTTTCTCATACTTTTGGCTAAAATCAGGCACAAAAGATGTTATGATCTCATCCTAAAGATGAGAAAGTGCCTCTCAGAAAGATTAAATAACATATCCATCTTCACACAGTAAGTAAAAAGACTATAATTTTAATATTTCCCACTTTCCATTGTCCTCTGAAGACCATAGAAGCATTTCCTATTTTGGAAAATGGAGAGTTGGAATTAGTTGGGAGTACTACATAGACAAGAGTGAGACAGTCTGTATAAGAAATAAAACTTGCTTTGCTTTCTTAAATTTCCAGTTATTGCTTTTTAATGACTCCCAGGTTACCCTTAGGGAATCTCATGAAAAGAAAAGTGCAAAGTAACAGTTGCCTTTTAAGTTTTGGAATCTAAAAGTAGTTATTATTTTAGATGACTTTCCAAGTGTTTATTCAGGTGAGTAATTTTCTTTAATTAAGACTATCATCAGAAGCTTTTGCCTCTTCTAAATTCTTGCCCTTTCAAGTCTAATAGGTATAAAAATTTTTGTTTCCATGCATCACCTTCCTCAGTGCCTCCTTGGTTTTACAAGCAACAGTGCACATCATACAGCTGAGGAAGGCACAGAATCCTTGCCAAGTACAGATGGAACTTGTGAACCTTAAATATGCAGAACCATGAATAATGGATCCAGGATTCAAAGGCCCTTGGAGAAGGAGTGGAGGGACAAGATTTCACTCTTTAAGCATGTATCTTTCAGAATACTTAGGGATATGTTGCTTGCCATCTATTTTTACCCTATGCTTATCACTTTCTCATCAGTGGGATTCAAAGCCCACAACTTAAAGGGAGAGAGACTTAATTTGTTTCACACCTTCAGTCCTTGCTCACTAGATACCAAGACACAAACAAGATGGTGAAGGGGCACTGCAGAGGAAAAGATCATCAGCCCAGGACATCCAGGAAACAGAGAGCAAAAGGAGGACTTGGGGACAGGTATATGCCCTTCCACATTGTGTTCCCAATGGGCTCATTGGGAAATTATAGCCTCCGCCCCACCCCGTGGTCCACTCACCTTCCTCACACATGAGAATTTCAGGGAATGTTGCAGAGCTAAGTCATAACACCTTTGTTCCAAAGATTTTTTTCCTTGAAGTTTATTTCCTCTTCTAAAATCGTACAAGGGTGACACATCCTTGACGATGAGCTCCACCAGTCCAGGAAGCCCATAATTATTTCTGTGGAATATATAGTGCCACCTCAAATTACTCCGAGAGAGTTTTTCATTTTCTTGTTTTGGTTTGTTTTGGTCTGGTTGTGGTTTAAGATGGTCTGCATTATTAGATGTCTTAGCATGTCAGCTCCTAGAACATAAAAGGCCATGTGCTTACCTTTGGTAGGGTTCCATGTTCTGAGAGTTCCTAATATTTAATGATGGAGAGTCAAATGGTACCTAAAATTATTCATTACGTATTCAGCTCCAGTTCCTTTTTATCAATTTAAAGAAGATCATGAAAATTGATTGAAGCACCAGAATCTAACCTGCACTCTGGGAAAAATCCTAAGGAGATTAATAAATAACGATGTAAATAAACTCATGTCATAATCATCAAGTGCATTGATTTAGGGTGCAAAGATTTGGTACTACATTTTATTTCAAATGCTCTCTGCAATTATTTCATTTAATCTAAATCAAACCTCAGTTCTGTAGATTATAGTACTAAATTCACATAAAATAGACACATACAGGTAAAAAGAACCAGAGATTTAGAATAAGACAACTTCAATTCTCATGTATGTTCTGCTACTGATTCTTCTGAAGTATCAGAAAAAGGATTTAACATTTCTCAGCTTAATATTTCCTTACCTGTGTAATGATACAAGTGGCCTAGCTAACCTAAAATCACATTCTAGCTTGTAATTTTATTATTATTATTGTGCAATATTTAATGGGAAAGTATTACAGTAATATTATTTCAAGGACTAAAGAAATGTAACTCGTTATAGGACATAACGTGTCTAAATTTTGCTGGTTTGCTTTTCCAGAATATATTACTTTTATTTCAGCCTAACTTGTGAATCTTTTCCAAAGTAAGACTAAAATTGTTTCTACTGTATAATATGATTTCAGAGTTTTCAACATACAGTGCAGAATATGTGACAAAATACTTTACAGCAAAATGTAGAAGAGACAAATAATGTGCCTCAGACATGGATCGCTCTGAATCTCATCCAAGCAGACAGGTAAAATAAACGTAGGCAGAAGAAAACTGACATTTAAAATTGGTAGAGATACAAGTATTTTTGCAGAAATAACATCTTAGACTTCCATGGCAATCTGTCTCTTTTTCTTTCTTCCAAACACATGAAAAAAGGCATTTCAAGTTACTGATTAACTTCAACATAGTGATCTTTGTTCTGTCTAAGGTCCATGAAAATTGAATACATATCCTTCTATCAAAGAGAAAAACTAAAATCTTGAACACAGTTTTAAAAGATTAGATTCTCTATTATCCTGCTATATCAACTCAAATGTCATTTATTTGGATATTAGTTTTATATGTTCCTTTTCCCATAGAAATGAATTTTTGAAGGAAATATGCAAATATGTAGCTATCTGTTCATGATCAGAATAAACTACAAATTTCCATGAGTTATTCTCTGTCTTGTAATATTTTCCACTTGAGAATGAGAGAGATAATACTGTTAGAAGTTGGTTCTCTATCAACTTGCATCATATCTATCATTAGCCTTGACAATGGGTAGAGATAAAAGGAGGAAAAAAATACTTTCAGAAAGGAGTCATTTTGGCAAACACATACACACACTTTGGTCAGGGAATCAACATTGATACCCAAATGAGTTACCATATGTGGCTCTATAATGTTACAGACATGAAAAACCATGAGGACATATAATTTATTTACCATTATTATGCAACGACTCTGAGAAGCATCAGGGTTCAACCAGGAGAGAGATAAAAATGAGTAAGACAGTTCAGTGCATACAGAGTTGATGTAATATTAACCACAAACACACTAATTTAAGGCATAATGTGGTTTAATGTCCTGATGAGAGTACAACATTAAGGGGATAAACTGCTAATAGATGAGCAATCAGGGTTAATTTTCTTCCTCTGAAGCCCCTACTTTTTGTCAGGTTCCATTTGCTAATGATTTCAAAAGTTCCATTGCTAGTTTTCCTGCCCAGAGGAGTCATATTTTGTACTGCCTATTAGACATACCCACATGGATGTTCCCGAAACTTATTAAAGAGATGCACCCAAGATGAAACACATCTTCCTTTCTTGGCTAGCTTACTTCTATTTAATGTCTTTTTAAAATTCAGCTGGCCTCCCATGCCAAAACCTCTAAAGATGCATGTTCATTTTTCAGCCTGCAAACTCTACCCAGATCATTAGCAAATCCTGCCTATTATTTCTCTGAAACTCTTCTTCAGTCTGGTCCTGTTCTCCTTCCCCAGTCAATGCTCCCTCAGCTGTTACCTAGATTATGACACTAGTCTTCTCTTATTGCTTTCTCCTCATTGGTCATTCTCCCTGCAGTTCCCAAAGCTATCCTCATTTTTAAAGAAAACCTATATCCATCACTCATCTGGCTAACAGTTTGTGTATCTGTAACACCATAGCATACCTAATAAATGAAACTCAGATTTCTGAACGAAGTATGAAAGCACATTTAAAGATGGACACAATACAACTTGCAACATCTTGTCAACAGCTGGGAATGTCACCATGCTGCCAGTTTGAATTGTTTTGAATGTGTCCCCATCTTCCACTGAGCCATCTGCCTGGCCCTTTTGTCCCCATCTTCTCTCCACCTCCACTGCAGAATATACTTCCATGGCTGCACATGAATTTCACTGTGCTACAAACACTTCCTTCTTCTAAGCCTTGCCATCTCTTCATCCTTCCAAATAGATATGAAAGCTTTATTTTTCCTCAATTTCCCCAGACAAAACATTTTTCCTTAGCTCAAGGAGCAGATTGCCTTTATCTTCATGTTTTTTTTTTGTTTTTAGTTCCATTTTATTGCAACTCTACCTGTTTATATGACAGAGCTCTTTCAACAGAAAACAAAATTTTCAAGGGTAGAAACTGGATTTCATTGACCTTTCTATCTTCCATGTCTCTAATTAGTCTGGTAAATGGCATGTGTTCAATAAATGAAGGACTGATTATCACTTTTGGACACTGTACAAATAAGTAATTGCCCTTTAGAAGCAATAGGCATATAAGTCAGGGCTACACACAAAGCTCAATGGAGAAGAGATAGGAAATAAGTCTCAAAGAGCCTTAGAGATTCCTCTGAAACTAATGCTTTCAAAGTAAACATAACTATGCCCTTGTTAACAATATAATTTTCATGACAAAAAAATTGAATAATACCCTTAAGGTAGTGTGAAATCAAAATTCTGGGTGTGGAGGAAAAACTGGGGATGCTCATTGTAGTCTTGGGTGTCTTCTCTGCAGGGATGTAATTGAAACTGTGAAATAGGATGAGGATATCAAGGGATCAGGCGTAGGGAGAGAAGACTACACACATAATCCATATTGACTCTTAAATTCTCCCTTAGGATGTCATAGCCAAAACATTTCTGTTTCTGAGTATGGTTGATGTATTGTTTTAGCTGCTGCTTAATTCTGTTATGGTATGCCACTGATATTCTCTGATTTGCATGTAATCAAGGAGAAAGTCTTTTTGTAGTCCAAATACTTTTGGTTAATGAGAAGTCCCAAGTTTTCCAGAATACTACTTTCAAATAAAAGAAAAAGTTGAAGGCAACATCAAAATGTTCTATATTTTTCCTATTTTATCCCATCTCGTTTCATTCACTTGAATAGGTAATACTGTGAATCACCTGCCAATACTTTTTTTTATTTTTATTTTTATGTATTTAGTACGGGTCTACGGGGTCTCAATACACAGATTGAATTTGTAGTGATCCTCCTGTTTTTAGCCTCCCAAGCACTGGGATTACAGATGCATGCCACCACACCCAGTCTCATTCTCTGTCTCAGTGCACCCCACAGGCAGGGCCAGCACGGCATGCTGGGGATCAAACCCTGTTTCCTGAGCCTGCCTAAGCAGGTGCTTTAGTCAGCTGAGCTATCTGGTCAGTCCTATCTGCCAATACCTTTAATTGAAAATTAATTGGCATGCTTGGTAAAATTACAACAATATCTTAAATTCAACTTTTCTTCATAATATTTATTCAATATTTCAGTTATAAGAACTATTATGAAGTATTTTGATAGAAAAATGCTAGCAACTCAGAGCAATACCATGCTAGTCAAGTTTTTCATCATCATAGTCTTGATTACTTGAAGGATCTTAAAAGTCAGGTCCAAGCAGTTATATGGTATAGTCCTGTGATTCTTATGTGTAATAAAACTAAGGAAGAATTTAGATGCTAGAGAAATGAAACCACATTTTCTCTTCATTAAAAACTCCCCATAGTCTGGTATAGTGCATGCATCTGTAATACTATTACTCACGAGACTGAAGCAGGAAGATCATTGCAAATTTGAGGCCAGGTTGGAGTACAAAGTGAGATCAAGATCAGCCTGAACTGCATAGTGAAATTCTGTCTCAAAAAGACAAAAAACTCCATTATGTAGTATCAGTTGATTGTACTGTATAGTATAATAGGTTAGTTGACTATTTGGTTCAATAGAGTACTGGGTGTTTTCATTGAGAAAACTATAATATCCTGGATTTTATAAATTTCACTAACATGAGTATGAAAAAGTCTATGATTAGGGATTTGAAGGTCTAGGAAATATGTTTGTGCATATCCTTCCTGTAAGCCCAGAAGATAGCCTACGACTTGCAAACAAATCTTGTTTGAATGAATGCATAAATTCATGTAGTCAAAGCTCTTTATGTTTCTACAGATTTTTAATGAAAGTGTTGACTACTTTGTTCCATTAAGTCATTAAATTATATTTACATATACTCAGAATTTGAGGAAATTGAATGATATAGGCTGAAAGTATTTGTGGGATCATAACAGCACACTTAGAAGGGATTCTCTATCCTATGTGAAAGGGCAAAGATCCTGGGAAAGACCTTAGATTTTAGTGGAAATGTATGATAGAAGGAGCAGACAGGAGGAGTGTTAACATTCTAGTTCTTCATTACTCAAGATCCTCTTCTAGAAAAAGAACAAGTTGGCCTCAGAGACATGATTCAGTAAATTTCATCTTCCCTGCTCCTCTCATGACAAAACATGTAGAAGTTAGGGCCAGGGTAATACATGGGAGTGCATTGTACAGAATCAGTGGCAAGAAGGGATTCTGTGTGGCTGCAAAGGCCTACGGTGTTCACACACACTAAGAGCCACTACAGGTCAGCAGCACAGTCTGAACTCTGCAGTTCAAGGACGGAAAACTGACTGAGGCTGATCTGGAATAAGTTGACACTGATGCAACTCAGCGTGGATAACCCAGCACAAAAGTGGTAAGAAGTAAATGCCCTGAGCTTTTTAGACCATATAAGGGCCCATCTTTCAGTTCTTTACACTTAGGACATGGGTTTTGGAAGGCCTTCCTGGGTCCCAGAGGCTTTAGTAGCAAGATCTTTAGCCCTTTGTGTAAGACCATGTTCCATGCCATTGGTCCCACCATTTGGAAACAGTCTTATGGTGGGGAATATTCAAGGAATCAAGAATAAATAAATAAAAATGCCTGCTAACTGTAATGGGATATATATGCCATATCACAAAAGCCTAAAAAATCAGATGGGAGTTTGTCAGTAGATTCTGAGAGCAATTCTACATGTGAACTCTAGCATATTATTTACAGCATGTATAGTTCCCTCATCTTTATACAAGGTCATGCTCTATAATGGAATAACTCAGTCATGTCTTGTTAAATTCTGACTAAGTGAAGTGAGCTATTTACAATACAGTTGCATGCTCATAAAATAAGTTACCTTTATTTCCTCTTTTCCATCTGGAACATTCTAGCCAAATAAATTAAATCATTTTTAAGTCTGAAAAGCTCCACAAAAAAGGTAACGATGTTCACAAAAGGAAAAAGGGGGACAGTATTAGCTTTTCATTTTCTTCTTTCTTTGTGTGTTTGATTCAAACTACTTTTTTCTTTGTTAAATTAAATGGGGTTAGTAAGGTTTTTTTTTTTTTCTCAGTCCTGCAGAATAATAGTGCTATTGCCAAAAAAACTGTGTTTATTTTATTAAAGTCAACCATTGATTCATTTAACTATTGTTAAAATTTATAATCTAGGCCAGCTACTCTGCTAGGTTCTGGGACTATTTCAGGGAAGATGCCAATATGACCAACATGGCCACTGTTACTGTAGAATAACATATTTCCTTTTTGTATTATAAAGAAAATATACATATTTTTAAAGAAAACAAAATGTACGGATTATTTGATTCAATCTATCAAGTTTAATATTTGTGTGACGTTTGAATATAGTGCTTCAGATAGGTCTAGATACTGAAATAGCCTGGGAATAATCTTTGCTTAAAACTTCATCTCTGTACATTTAAGAACTTTGGCAGACTCTGGACAGCCTGTGGGATGCTGGCGAGCTCTGACCTTCCTTAGCCCCCAGTGTGCAGGTGTGGAGCTTCTGCTGGTGTCAGTCCAAACTTTTAAAAACTTACGTGGACTCTGAGTGGCCTGCAGGACACACAAGAATTGCAATCTGTGGGCCCAGTGCATGCAAGTAAGGAGCTTTCCTGGAGCCATTTAAGAATTTTGGTAGATTCTGGATGGCCTGCGGAACTCTGTCTGAATGATTACAGGGAGCTTCAAAACTGCCAAAATGCAGGAGCAAAAGGCAATCTCAGTCCTATAGCCCACTCAGAACAAATTCAAGAGAGAATTACATAGAAGAATTTGGAAATCACACACCTGAAATCTCTGAAATGACAGCAACTGAAGTAAAGAAACAAGTCCATCAGGGTATAGAAGAAAAAAGAGCAGAAATAATCTCTCAGATACAAAGAGAAAGAGCAACAACCATGAAAAAATTGGTCAGCACATCTAAAGAAGACATAGAGAGAGCTGGCCAAATAGCATAGCAGATTGAAGCACCTGCAAGTAGATGCAGGGACCAAGGGGTTCAATCCCTGGGCCTGCCATGCCAGCTCTGCCCCTGGGGCATACTGAGACAGCAATTGAGACTGGGTATGGTGGCACGAGTCTATAATCCCAGCTCTTGGGAGGCTGTAAACAGGTGGATCACTAGGAGTCCAATCTAGTAGTGAAACCCTGAACACCCTGTAGACCCTTCCCTAAAACAACAAAAATAAAATAAAGAAGACATAGATAGAAAAACGGTGCATAGAAAAATGATGGAAACATGGAATTAACATAGGAAAGAACTAGAATGCATGAAACGGATATTTAAGAAATTAAGAACTCCATTGAAAGCTGGCAAAACCACTTGGACAAAACTAAAGATAGTTTCATTCAGACCTCAAAGATAGCACTTTAATCCTCTGTGCTATTTGGCCAGCCCTAAGGATAAAGTTTTAAAAGTAAAGGAAAAAATTCACACTTGAACATAGTTGCATGCAACTGTAGAAAAACAAGAGACAAAGAATTCTTAAAGGCAGCCAACAAAAATAGGTTACTACAAAGAGCACTGAGAACTGCCCTTTCAACAGCAGCGATCTCACCGTGAAGATTGTGGAATGTCTCCTTCAGCGGCTTCATCTGAATTCCACCCACAGCAGAATTACTCAGGAAGAAGAATTAAATAGAGGGGACGGAGGACAGGGAGAGGTTTATCCTTGTGAGCTAATTTGTTGGATAGGAGCAAGAGGCTCTCTGTGCTACAATGCAGTAGCATGACCACAGACAACGACTAAGAAGTACTGGATGTTTCAAGAAGTTTAAATGAATTTTAAAAGTTTTCACTGTAAAGAAATTATGAATATTTGAGGAGACCGGTATGTTTAACCTGATTTAAGCATTATGTAATGAGAACATATATTGAAGTGTCATATAGAATCCCGTGTATAAGTGTACACCTTATGGTTTTTATGTGTAAGTTTAGAATTAATTTTTAAAGTGAAATTAAAATGTAACCATTTGTGCTGCAGTCAGAGGGAAAATAAGGGTTACATAAAGAAATTTTCAGCAAAGTAATAAGACAAACCATTAAAGCAATTATTTAAGGTTTTAGTTTTTCTTTTGCACAAATTATACACATTCAAGTTCCACTAACACCAATCGTAGGACTTCATCTCAGAGAAAGAATAGGTCAAGTATGAAATGATGTATATACAATTCAAGGTTATTTATTAATATGAACTTGCTTATTTTGTCAAAAATCTAAGTCAACTAAAATGTACATCAGTAAAAGATTGTTGAAATAAAAGATGATTGGGGGGGGCAAGGAGATGGCTCAGTAGAGTAAGTGCTTGCCTGACAAGCATAAGGTCCTGAGTTCAATCCCCAGTACCACAAAAAATAAAAATAAAAATAAAAGACGATGCACTTATAATTTGCATTAAGAGCACTATAAAGATCTTTTCTACTTACATAGAAACTCAATATTACAATAGGTAGGACAAAGAAAAGGTATAAAGCAACTTAGAACAGAAAACTTGAGGAGAGTACAAATGAAGTTATGCTCAGGATACCACATAAGAGGATCTTTTCATATTATCGGTTTTATCTGTTTTCTTTGCTGTCATCATTTTTCTAATGGGGGAAAAGGGAGCTTTTCAGGAGTATCTCATATTTATTGAAACCTTTATTATGTAATAGTATTAGTGCAGCTGCCGTCACGATGCTTACACTTGCTGTCCTATTTGGCCAGGCCATGGTGAGAATGAAGTCTATCAGCGTCATGGTTTGAGTGTCTTTGTCCCCTCAAAGCCTCATGCAGTCATTGAGCCGCAGTTCTACTGTTCGTGATTAATTCATGATCCATGGCTGAGATTATGGGTCTGAGTACTGCTGGGATTATGGGTGTGAGAGCTACACACAGAGAGCAGAGAGCCTGAACATAACATAAAAGAGACAGAACAACAGACTTGCTCTCTGTTGCCACTGTTGCTGCTGCTCCTCCATCTGCTTTTGTTCTTTGCCACCACCATGAACTGCTGCCCTCTGCCATGTGTCAATCTGCCTTGGAGCCAGCCGAGTATGGACTGAAACTTCCATTCACTGTGAGCTAAGTAAATCTTTCTTTACCTCCTTTTGAGTGTCAGGTATTTGTCCAGCAATGAGAGTAACGGAAACAATAGGCATTTTTGTTTCCTGAGTGTGGCAATTAACCTGAGCAAGGAATCTGATGTTTGTACCTTCTCTTTTCATCCAAGGAGCCAGGCTTTCAAATCTACCTGTGCCCTGCGGCCAGGAGTAAGATGCGCTTTGCCTGCTGCAAAGCCTAGGAAATGGGGAGACAGCTCAAGCCATACGAAGTGGCCTGGGTGCAGCTTGTAGCACTTGACCTACAAAGAACACTCACACCTCACTCTTTTTTGGAAAGTTAGGAGACGGGGAGATAGCTCAGTAGAATAAGCACTTTCCTGGCACACACAAGGGCCTGAGTTCAGTCCCTGGTTCTGCCAAAAAAAAAGAAAAAAGAAAAGTTGACCTTTGTTTTTCCTGTACTACCACATTTTCAAGATTTAATTAAAGTGAAATCAAAACAAAACTTCAAGAAGTAAAAACAATTCTCATTTTTCACTGATCCTTTTTCACTCACCCTATTATTTTCCCCCACTATCTGGGCCTTGGGGTATTTCTTCTTTTCCCCTATATTCTTTCTCGGAACAACTTCAAGTAGAGGCTAATCAAACCACTCCCATTGCCTCCAAAGTGTTCTGAATTTTCAGTTATGTCTAAAAACACAAACACTAGGCAGTTCTGAGCTCATGGTGTTCCTTCAGGCCCGCTGTGTTACCTCTCAAATTCACAGAAATCAAACCCTGGCAGTATTGTTTGGGGGTTTTCTGATAGGGAGCCGTCCATAGAAGTATGGAGCTTCATTCCAATCTGAATGTATCACTGTCAATTTACACCCAGAATCATGGGAGGAATTTGAGTAGTGTGTTGGATTGTTTAGATGCAATATATAGAAGAGTTAGGTTAGACATTCCAGCATATCATTAGGAATGATGGACTATGTAAAATTCTAAACTAATCATTTCACAATTCTAGAAAGAGTATGCAAGCATGTGGCTACATTGGAAGAAGAGACAAGGTCTTTGGTATTTTCCATGTTTCTTCTACATCAGCCCTGTGAATTCACAAATAATTTTTCAGTCCTCTTTATTTTGTGGAAGGCATTTTACACATCAAGGATGGTTTTACTGGGGGCTGGCAAGATAGCTCATCAGAGTAAAGCACCTGCTGTTAGGCAATCTTAGGCAAGTGCAGGGACCACTGTTCGATCCTGGGCACCACATACTGCACCAGCCCTGCCCCCAGGGCAAGCTGAGCTGGCCACAGAGTCTGGACATTGTGATGCACGCCTGTAATCCCAGCTCTGGGGAGACTGACAGCAGGAGGATCACCATGAGTCCAAGCTGCATAGTGAGACCAAATTTATAACACACATACAATAGTTTTACTGACAATCACAAAGAATAAAATGAATATTTTCTAGGAATTTATGGGTTTCTGAAATTTTCTCCTGGATATTTTAAACATTCCTTGATATTTCTGTATCTCAGGGAATATAATAAAAACATATGTAACAAAATAATTCTCAAGATTTGTTTCATATAAGCTGTCTGTGGAGTGAATGATTAACAACAGCCATAAAATTCTACAGAAAATAATTACAGACATAAAAATAAGGAGAGGATTTCCTTGTCAATCAATTAAACTTGTTTTTGAAACTCTCCTTTCTGCCAGGATTGGTTAAGACTGCTTGCTACAGAAAACTTTATTTAAGGGAAATAAATGTACCTTAAGGATCCTTAAACAAGCCTGGTGGATTTAAGCTTACTGTCCTCTCAAAATTATTGGTAGACTCCGTTTACCCTTTCAGGAGTTTGGGACTTCTGGAAGTTCTTTTATCATCACTCCCAACCTAAAAGTTTAAAACTCTTTTGCACATCTTTCTCTTCATCACATAACTTTTTTTTTCTTAGTGCTGGGTTTGAACCTCAGACTTCTTCATTGAGCTTCATCCCAGGAATTTTTATATAATGTGTAAGTTAGCAAGTTGTCAAGGTTGGGCTTGAACTTGTGATTTTCCCACCTCGGTCTCTCCAAGTGCTGAGATTACAGGTGTGAGCTGCCACGTTCCTCTTATCATATATCTCGATGTGCAGTTGCCTTCAGAACCAAAGATAATTGAAGAAAGTGTGATCCCCATTCACTGTCCCCTTGTCAGCTACCCACGGCCTCTGCTAAGGCTCAGATGGGCACCGTGTGGCCGAGTTCTCAGGGACTCTGTTCCCAATGCTGGACAGAACGTGCCCTGGGCTCCCTGGCTTGTACTTTACCCTTTGTACTGACGTGGGCTGATCCAAATTTAGTAACATTTAATTCTATATTTTTCTCCTTTCTTTTCTGTGCTGCTGTGCCCAAAGCAACTTACTCTCATAGGAATAGTTTTGTCATCTAGCTAACCTTGTTTTCCCAATGAAAAAGGCTTTTTCCAAGCACGTTCCAAGAAGCTGGTGTTACATGCAAAACTCTAGTGTCTATATTTCCTGTTTTCTTCTAATTTTCACTACAAATTAATACCTGCATGAATTATGTCCCTCCATTAATTCATATTTATTAATCACTTCACAACACAACACGAAGTGTATTTTGAATGTTAGTAAAATTATTCTGCATGACAAAATTTGGGCCATCTCATATTATATTTGATATATACATATATTATAGTAATCAGAATTTAATAATATGCTCTTTGTCCTATGTGTGGAATAGTAATAAGATATCTATACATATAATGTAATATAATTTTAATAAAATGTTTTGATAAAAAATTTAATGGCCATTCCTAAATTTATATTTTAAAATATATGAACATCTATTTAAACATCACATCTCAAATACAGCACACATACACACAGAAACCATTAAGACAAAAGTTAATATGATTGATGAAACATATTTTAAGTTTCCACTTTGACATGGCAAACGAAACACCTACATTTTTTAGCATCTAAGCTCACTAAAATAAAATTAAAAGGACTTTCTAAAGTATAAATGCACATACACGTGGCTTTACAGTGGAAATGAGCTGTCAAGCTAGGGGACTATTCAAACAATTGGAAAGAATTAGTGGCACTTGAAAGATTGAATACCAAGAGCCAACAGAGACCGCTAGCAGTGCTGAGCAGGCTCATTACCAGGATGTACCCAACCACAGAAGTGCTGGAGGCACTCCAGCTGTCATTTTCTGAGTGCAGGTATGAGAGGAGACTGGATGCTGCCCTTGCCCACATCCTGGAACAACCTGGTGACTCCTCTTTCCTGCTCTAGCATAGGGTGCTCCAGATGTTCTGGGCACAAGAACGTGGAATGAAGAGAAAAGAAAGGGATAATTGCAAAGCTGAACTTAACACTGTGAAGTTAACCCTCTTCAACCTTTCCGGGTTCCTGCATTTCAATAACAAGAGTACTGAGGACCTTACTGAGCAGGAAGAAGACTGCAGGAGGAGCTTGTCAGTTTGTTTTGTAGAAAATGTCGGTCCACAGGAATGACACATCATTACCAACATTAGAGCGAGAAGGAGAGTCCTGCAACAAAACAGCCAGGTCCCAAAAGCTAACCCATAAGGGAGCAAAATCTAACCACACAGTCACCAATCAATGCTTTCTGACCCTTTCTCTTAAATATAAAGTGTTTAAGTTAACAGAACTTTAAGGAAAGCAACCAATTTCAGAACAGAGACTCAAGAAACAAACTGTAAAGGATTTAGGTTTCAGTGCCTTGGGAATGTTTGTTTTGTTCTGTTTTCTTTTTTTTTTTTTTTAGGAAGAAAAAGGAGTGCAAAGAAAGCAATATTAGGATAGGGCAGAAAATTAAAATTATTATCCTTAGACATTTAAGGAAGATCTTCATGCATGAAGTAATTACAAGACACAGAAAAGAAATATCAGTATAATTTCATTTTTATTGAGAACACCAAGTTGCTAAAATTAAAAATTTAATAGAAATGTAAAAGGTGAAATGGAATATTCCACCAGAAACCATAGTAAAAAGAGCTACCAAGCTAGGAAGAGACCATTTAAAAAATATGAAACATTGGGATACAGAAATGAATTATTGAAGTAATTTAAAAAATTACTTCAAGAGATGTAATACCCAGCAAATCCAAGTTCAAGGAGAATGAGGAGGGGCCAGATAAAAGGACATTATTAAAATTTCAAGAAATTTTCCAAAAACTGAACATGAATTTGCAAAAAGAATCACTACAAATTAATAAATGGGAGATGCCTGCTTCAAAAGACCTCTAAGACTTCAGAATATTAAGAACATTACAGAATATTACAAATGCTCTCAGAGAGGAACACGTCTTGAAAACAGATTTAAAATTACCACATCGCTTGTCAGCAGAGTAACCGGGTCTGCAGCAAGAGAAAAGACTACCTGCGTTTTTCTGAGGAAAATTTGTATTCAAGCTAAAATTCGGTTCCAGACCAAGCTATGAGTCACCAAACTACCAATCAAGTGCGGCAGCATAGCAAGACATTTTCTGATATGTGAGTCCTGAAAAAGCGTGCCCACCGTGCGCAAGGTGCCAGGAAACTACCTGGTCTGAGACAGACAAAGATCCCAAATCTTCAAATAAGGATCCCATTCTGGGTGAGAGAAGTTCAGTGATAGGCGTGTAGTAGCTCTGGAGAAAAAAATCAGAGACAGAAACGGGGCTGCCGTGCAGGTTCACCTGCAGGTGGCGAGGACACTGACCGCAGAACAGCAGGGCAGCGAGTGCCCTGGACTCCTGCAGAAGCCAGACCCTGGGACCGTCTTGCCACCTCTTGACAATGCCACCTTGCACTGAAGCAGGAGCCCACTAAGAAACAACACTGCCTGTCAATAAATGTTAAATCACACCCCCAGCTTCTCCGTCCCCAGAAAAGAAAGGAAAATCAGCCCACAGAGAGCAGGAGATGGAAGTTTCCAGAATGGGTGTTTCTGAGAGCCAGAGAGAGGGCACTGTACCTATGAAAGACCAGATGGGCCGGGCGTGGTGGCCCAGGCCTGTAATCCCAGCACTCCGGGAGGCTGAGGCAGGAGGATTGTGAGTTCGAGACCAACCTGAGTTACAAAGTGAGCTTAAGTCCAGCCTGAACTACATAGTGAGACCCTGTCCCAAAAAGACAAAAAAAAAAAAAAAAGGAAAGAAAGACCAGATGGGTTTGATAATACAGAAACCAAGATTCAAAAGGGGCCTATTGGTCCTTCTTGGAGAGTTCGGTGGAATGGCCGATATATAAACCTAGACAAGCGAAAGATTAAAAATGAAGAAATTAAGAAATTAATAAGAAAAAATAGCACAAGATAAAAAAACGCAATTATACTACTCGGTTCACTACTGAACAACATGAACAGTCACAGTTACATCCAGAACAATTCAACAAAATTACTGTAAAACATATTGAGGCCAAAAAGAGAAAGCGGGTAAGACTGATAAATTCTCATTTCAGAGAAAAGAAATATATAATGACTAAAATTAGCAAGTGAAGAAATAATAGGACAGAACATAAGAAAACAAACGCAAAACAAAATCAACAGAAATTGTGAAACAGAAAGTAAGGATCAGAAATTTGGGGCTGGGGGTGTTAATTGCCTTGTAAAGGTACATTATAAACTATGTATCTAGATTATGCTATGTCATCTGAGAAATGAAAATAATATTTCAAATAAAATATGAATGAGTTAAACTGGGAAGAAAGAAAGTGAAAGATTCAAGGAGAAAAGGGTTAAAAGAAAAAAGGAAGACTGTTCCATCAATGTAATTTACAGTATTTACCATTTCAGAGAAATAATCCAGGTAATCAATTCTATTTGATGCTTAAGAAATACTTGATAAAATTCTGTACCCACTGGTGACATAAATGAAATAAAGAAAAAATGACTCAAGGAAAAAGATAGGAATTTTCTTTGCCTGCTAAAAAGGACTTTCAGAAAACTGTAACAACTATTATGCTATTAAAATGACAAATGAGACAAGTTATTAATAAAAAGAATTGATCTAAACACTAAAACTCATTAATTATTATCATAGCTAATGCCACAGATGAGAAAAATAAAATAAAGGCTGGGGGGATAGCTCACAGGTCTAAGTGCCTGCCTGGCAAGCGTGAAGACCCAGGTTCAATTCCTGGTACCACGTGCCATGCCGGCCCTGCCACACACCTGTAATGGCAGAGCTGGGGAGGCTAGAACAGCAGAATCACTACAGGTCAGAACTGAGTAGTGAGACCCTGTATCCAATAAATAAATAAAAAGGAAATAAAAGACTTTAGAGAAAAAGAAAATAAAATTGCCATCATTCATACGCTATAATAATGCCTGTAAGTATAATATCATGTATGTACCTTCTATGATACCAAAACATTATGAAAACAGTTTGCAATGTATTAATTTATCAAATCCATCTTGTCAAGGTATCTTAAAACTGTTTCATTGATATTTGCACTCCAATAAAATAAAAATTAAAAAAAAAATTGCCATCATTAAAAATGGCCATATATGGGGCTGGGGAGATGGCTCAGTAGAATAAGC